>JAXQQM020078016.1:0-139703 GCA_034641835.2 Pinus albicaulis
CAAGTTTTAAGAAGCTCAGTTTTAAAAAATATCATAAGTTATAAAATAGTAATACTGAGTTAAAACATGGTTTAATGAATAGCAATTAAAAGATTGGTTTAATGGATAGTAATTAAAAGATTACTTAAACCCAAATTTTAACACAACGGTCCAAAAAAGAGACAGCATAATACTCACTATATCCCTAGTCATTATATACTCGCGGGCCTGATGAATGAAGAATAAGAGAGATCGTTGACTGTGATGAATGTTGAATGAGAGGAGGAAATTCAAGAACGAAGAGGAGGAGGTGTCTCATGAATGAAGAATTAAAGGGATCCGTGATTGTGATGAATGAAGAATGAGAGGAGGAAATTCAGGAACGAAAAGGAGGCCGAAAACAACAGCACGAGCGATGGACTGGATTATTCATGGAGAGGGTAATTTTGAGTAATTTTATGCTCATTTATTTTTTGTATGTTTATTTCATTTAACAGAGACATTTGTGTAACCTGACGATTTTTTTTCCCTGTTTAATCTACAGGTTAAGCATGGATGTTCTCTCTCTCAAAAACTCTGATGTAAAGTTTTGTGTTGTCTGTCTTATCGAGCGCTCCATAAATGTTTTGTGTAGTGTTGTATGCATGAATGTCTTCTGTAGTGTTGTGGTATTCTTGTAATGTGTTGGGTCTTGTGTAAATGTTTTTTTTGTGTGCTTATGGTTTTTTGTTAATTCAGAGAGAAAGCAATGGCTGCACTGGTGGCTGAAGGGCCAATTGATCAACAAATAATTCAGAGTGAGTTGGTACTAATGGAAATATTTAAATTCATTCCTGTCTCTTTTCTCTCTGTTTCCTTTTCTAATGAGTTGGAATTTATATACAGGAGCTGGAGCAGCTTTTCTCATGCTTTTGTAGTAGAGAATAAGGAGTTTCCACCGCTTTCGCAAACACTAGTTTCCATAGTTTCAATAGCAAATGAAAGATTCCTATGAAGCAAGGCTCAATAGCAAATGAAAGATTCCTAAGGAACAAGATTAGTATTGTTTGTGAATGGCCTGGTTCTCATTTGTTTCTTTTTGTAGTTTAAGAATATCTTTATGATATATATCTCTCGAATAATTATGCTAATTGAGTGGGTTTTAGTCCTCTGTGTCCGTCTGTAATTTTTTTCCATAAAAATTGTGCCACTTCTATAGAGATTGTGCTGTGGATTCATTCGACACATGACGGAACAGCACATCATCGAACCACTACCGAATGGTTGTGATAGCATTTCTTTCCATTCATCTTTCTCCCTTGCCAAGTTAGTTCCATCAATCGTTCAGCCCACAGAACAACAGGAATTCTGTCATGCCAGTCGTCCCTATTGACAGAACAACAGGAATTCTGTCATCCCAGTCTTCCCTATTGACGGAGCACACCTTGGTCAATAACGTTCCAAAATCTTGTGAAATGGCTCTACTGTGTCGTAAGCTTGCAGTGATACGGTGTTGTATTGTGGTGATGAATCATGAATTCCTTTACCAATGCAACCACTGCTCCACCAACAAAATGCTGACCCTGATCATTCCTAGGGCAGTTTTTGAAGCCTCACACTCCTCCTCTCACCTTTGCTCCAGTCAAGACCTCCCAAGCCACATCCCTATCCACCTTTGCTTATAGAGAGATTGAGAAGGTGGTTTAGTCAGTTGAGAGGCACCGCCAAAAACCTGCATATAGAGAGGCACCGTGAGAGCCAGATCTAGACATTCCTGAGAGAGACAATTTCTGTTGATTATTGTGCAATTCATAAGTGACAGCTAAAAGAAACCTAGAAATTCCTGGGTAGGGCCTATCTAGAAATAAATGTCTTCTCCATAGGTTACAATCTAATTCTAGAAGCATTTCTACATGCCGTAGTCTAACTAGCCAGAAGAATCGCCCTGAAAATCATGAAAATTCCGATAAGATTTTCAGAAAATCCGACAGGAATTTTTCTAAATCCATGTTATAACTATCAAAGTTTAATATTTTGGGTGTCCTACAGGTTTTTGATGGTGCTGAATCCATTTCCAATGTCAAAATCAGGATTCAAACACTGTTTCTGCAAGATTTTTTAAATTTTTTTGGCCCGGATTCCGGCCAATTTTGACCGTCCGGACAATTCCTCCATTACAATCCAGTTCTATTTTAGACATAGCTTTATATTTAATTAGAATTCATGGGATTGTTCTATTTGTATTATGTAATAAATTCAATTAGCATTCACTGGATTGTTTTATTTCTGTTATGTAATCAATTCAATTTTATTTTATTATGTTTCTCTGCCTTATGGGTTATGGCATTGCATTCGGTTCTAATTGCAAGCAGTAAATTACTAAGGTCTTAATGGACTTTCCAACAATTAGTCTAAATTATGAGTCAGTTCATGCAGAGTCGTGCTATTTTCATGCATAACATGGGAACAAGTACATGTACAAGTTCTCTTGTATGATGAAGTCAGTCAACAATTAGTGGAGACTTATGAGTCTCTCAGTTGTGATAAGTTCAATCCGTGAGATATGTCTATTAGTATTTTTTAGTTTAAGTTCATAGCAAAGAAACCCATCATTTGTTAGTAGTCAAGAGCAGGTGATATAAAACAATGATAAAACTTCACGCATGCGCACTCCCTAAACAATCATACAACTTCACGCATGCGCACTCCCAACACAATCATTCAACTTCACAACAATCTCCTAAAAGATTAAAAGATTCCTTTTTCCCTGTGTGTTATTAATTACGCAGATTTATAATTAAAAGATTCCTTTTTCCTGTGTGTCTGTGTTATTAATTTCTTGGTTTTATTATTAGGGTTTCACTTGGCAACTCTCAAATAATCATAAGTATTTTTTTTATTTTTTATTTAATTACATTAGGTAGTTTTTCTAATTAATTATATAGCAATGCTTACTTTTTTTATTAAATCTCCAATGCAACATTTATTTTTACTTAGAGATCATATATATTTACCTAGAATCGGTGTGATTCATTTAGAATTTAAATCCTATATTTTATTATCATTACTTATTCACTATTTTATTTTATATTTCAATTTGAAAAATATGTATAATTTTCTTTTGTTTCCATATGCCCATTGTATCTTCCTTGTGTTGGAACAAATACTATTTCTTTTTAGCCAGAATAGAATATGGGTAGTGAATATCCATATCTTACCCAACTTTAGAGTTAGAACCGGTTTCAAAAGCTAGATATGGCTGGGTCTATTTGAAATTTTATTTACTCAATGAAATTTCATTAATAAAAGCATGCTATTGTTTCATTGAAGTTAAAAGTTACGAAATGTGTTTTTTTTTTTTTTTAATTTAGTTGTTATTAAATTTGTAAATTATATTATATTTATATTATTTTATATAATAATATTGTATTAATATTTTTTTGTTAATATTTATTATACATTATAGGTTTATATATATATGATGGATTTTTAATGATTTGTACATTTAATTATGTTGCAAGTTTTTATGAAGGGTTTGTATATTAACTATATTATTTTGAATTTTTTATGTTTGCAGAAAATTTATCAATGTCAAAGTTGCTCGTGAGTCGAAGACATTACCTATTTTTATGTTTTATAATGTTGTAATTAAAAACAAATATATATTTTTGTTTAGATGGGCCCATCAAATGATGTAAACTATCATTAATAGAAGGAGTAGACATTTTTTGGGGGGAGGGGAATTCAACCCCTCCAAAAGGCTCTTAGGAAGGTCACATTTTAACCCTCCTTTGAGTTGTGTTCCTTGTGTTCATGGTTTTCATGATCTTTAGTTTATAGTAACTCCAATATGCACAACCACAAATATATCATTTTATTATAATAATAATTTTTAAACATGTTTTAAACAACTTCACTACATACACACAAACATCAAAATCACTTTTACTACACATAAATAATTTAACATTTTTTCAATGTTGTAGACATTGTCCCACATACACCTAAATAGAAAAATCACTCTTATTCACATAAATCATTTAACATTTTTTCAATTCTTTAAACATCTTCCCAAAACATTGCACACAAATTACAAAATCACTCTTATTTACATAAATCATTTAACATTTTTACAATGTTTTAAACATCTTCCCAACACATTGCACAAAAATGAAAAAATCACTCTTATTCACATATATTATATAAAAATTATAAGTTAAATTTATTTCTATTTTTTAATTTATATTTTTTTGGTTTTGATTTTTTTAAGATTTTGATTTTTTTTTTAATTATATATTTTTATTATAAGTATGTTATTAAAATATTTATATTATATTTTTTCCTCTTTTTCATATATATAGATAAATATTTTTTAATATTTACATATTTCTATTTTTATAGGTTTAAATTAAATACTAATATATTAAATATTTAAATATTTTTATTATTTATTTTTATGAATTTATTCAATATATTTAGAGTGTTTGCCATTATTTAAATTTTTTTATAAATTTATTATATTGAATGTGTATGTATTGGTTTTATTATTTATATATTATAAATATATTCTTGAATGCTTATATATTTATATATTAATGTATCTGAGTTAGAATGTATGCTTTGGATTCTTTATTTTCTATGCATATGGATGTATTATTTTGAGAATTGAAATGGTGTTTTTATTAGTTGCATTTAGATAGTTAGAATTTATTTGTTGATATTTTTGTTTTGGTATGCATTAATGAATAGGATATCTATTTCTCTATGATATGTGTGAATGTATTATCTAGAGGTTTGCATTAGTTGCATGTACTTCTTTGGAGTGTTTATTGTTCTATGTTTATGAATCTCTCATTATGCATGATTTTGAGTATTCTTTCATTGTTTATTTGTATGTATATGTATATGTTGTTTGGGTATGACTTGAGTGTTAAAGTGGTGGTTTAGTTTGTATGAGAATTGTTTACTTATATGTATATGGATATATTCTTTGTTGCAATTGACATGTGTTGTTTACTTGTATTTTTTTGTGTTTGTATGAATCTATTCTTTACTTGTATTTTTGTATGTCTATGAATTTCTTCTTCATGTGTATGAATATATTCTTTGGTAGTGTGTCTTTTTTACTTGTATTCCCTCTATGTGTATGAATGTCTTCTTCATGTGTGTATGAATCTATTCTTTGCCACATTCTAATGTGTGTTATTTAGTTGTATTCTTTGTATGTGTATGAATGTATTCTTCGTGTGTACAAATCTACTCTTTGCTACATTCCTATGTGTCTTGTTTACTTGTATTATTTTTATGTGTATGAATGTATTCCTCATGTGTGTGAATCTATTTTTTTCCACATTTGTATGTTTCTTGTTTAGTTGTATTCTTTGTATGTATATGAATGTATTATTCATGTGTATGAATCTATTCTTTATTACATTTTATGTGTCTTGATTACTTTTTTTCTTTTTATGTGTATGAATGTATTCTTAATGTGTATATGAATTTATTATTTTCTACATTTGTACGTGTCTTGTTTAATTGTATTATTTGTATGTGTGAATGTATTCTTTTTGTAGGAATTTCTCTTTGTTACATTTGTATATGTATTATTTATTTGTAGATACATGAGCCTAATATGTGAAAATATACTATCATTAATATGATTATAAATATACTATCATTATTTCTATATATATTAATATATTATTTAGCATATTGATATATAAATATATCATTTCTATATATAAATATATTATTTAGAATATTGACTTATAAATCCATTAATTTAAATATTTGTGGAATTATTATTATTATTATTATTTTTATTATTTTTATTGTTTTTTTAATTAATTTTTAATTTTTATATTTTTTTCTATCTAAATTTTAATCATTTAATATGAAAAAACAATATACTTATTACAATAACACTGAAATGGAAATAATATTATCCCACAACCTACACCTAAATTAACGATTATCGTGTTATAGAGTATCATGCAAACCATGAAACTAAAACTAAAAAGAAAAACAACATAAAATTTATAAGAACATCAATTTGTAACAACACATATCAATTAATTATTTAATACTAAGATCAATACAATAAATATTAATTTTATTTAAAAAATTTCATTCATTTGAATAATTTATTTAAAAAAATCATAACACTATAATTTAATAATATAGGAAAAAAATATGAATTCTAAGGTTTGGTTAATAATAAGAATTGTTTTAAATATAATAAACAAAATAAATAATTATTAATTTTAAACTAATTAACTTATAAAATAAATGCAATTATCAACATAATAATAATTATACTCAATTTTCAACACAGGCATAAAATAATGTTAATTCTAATCTTCATTATAATTGTGATGTATGTGAACATGTCACCTTGTGAATCATTATGTGTAATGTTAGTGGCTATGTGTATGTTTGTGTGCACCCTATGTTTGTTGTGTGCATGTATGCATGTGATTGATTATGCCTCATTGGCAATGGATTGTGTTGGTGCGCATTTGTGGTTAGTCCCATGCCAATGATGGACCATTTTTCGGGTAATATAAGCTCTCACCTTCACGTGGTTGACCCTGTTAGTAGAGATTTTATATCTCCAAGCCAAGAAGAGCTTTCTATATATCGTTTTTTAACTTATTTAAAACATAACATTAATTTTGAAATATTAAAATGTTTTTTTAACAAGATTTTTATTATATTGAAAAATTGTAAGACAAAAATTATAAAACAAATTGAAATATTTATCATTATTTGAAATTTAAAATTAAATAATTACATTAACACACTTAAGCCCTTCAAGCCTTACTTCTTTGTTTTTCTCCATTCACGATTGCCTTAACTTTTTATGAAAAACATGTGAAAAACCATTCAAAACCACTGAAAAATCGACCTCTGCCTTTTCTCCTCGAGTCTCCTGCCATCGTACATCGCACTTCGCAAATCGCAACATTTTTCTTTTACCTTTAACACTTACCCCTCGCTCTTTGTGATTACGATATAGCGAGATCGCAAATCGCACTTTGCGTCATTTACCTTTTACCTTTAACACTTACAGCTCATTCTTTGCAATTGCGATATTGTGAAATTGCAAATCGCACTTCGCACCGTTTACCTTTTCTCACTTAACACTTATTGTTGTTCCTTGTGATTGTGATATTGCGAAATCGCGCCCCGCCGTCGATCCCACTGCCACGTTGCCCATCATAAAATCGCACTTCACACATTTTAGCTTTTACCCTTAACACTTACCACTCGATTCTTGTGACTGCGATATTGAGAAATCGAAAATCGCAAATCACACAATTTAACTTGGTGCATAACACTTACCGTTCATTTCGCCAATGTGATAACTCTACCATGTCACTCATCGCACTTCGCAATTCGCAAAACTTGCCACATTGCATATCGTTATCCGCAACCTTTACCACATTGCAAATCGCACTTTGCACATTTTAGTTCATTCCTCTTGATCTTTACCGTTATCCATCTAAACTTGCGATATTGTGATTCACAACTTGCCATTTCACTTCACGCTTTTCATAACTTAATTCATTCTTGTTAATCCTTACTGCTATCCCTTTAAGCTCACAAAGTTGCGATTGGGACATTGCACATCGCAACTTTTGTTCTCCATCACACTCCGCCATCTCATTTTTGAGTTACGTCTGCTCCAAAGTCATTTATCATGTTATCATAATGTTTTATAAGGTTTTAACCCCCTTGTATTCACTTACAAACCTCGTTTCATGTGTTAAAACCCCCATTAGCCTCTTTTAGCCCATTTCTTCCCTCCAAGCTGCAAATTAACTCTTTTTAATTATAATTATTTCATGGATAGCCTAGTTGCATGGATAGAAGAATGCTAGATAGATCATAGGATAAGTAGAGTGCATTTAGCCATTTGGCCAAGTTAAGTGTGGTTTAGTATTAGTTTCCTTTCTACTATTTGTTTTATGAAAAGTAAATTAGTTTCCTTCATATCATTTCTTTTTAGCTATATTTAGTTTCTTAGAGTCATTTCCTTCCTGCACATTAAATTAGTTCCATTTCTTTCATTTCCTTTCTGTAATTTAGTTTAGTTTCATTAAAGTGTGATAGACTTCATTTAGAACCCCTAGAAGTAGCACTTCATAAAGGAGAAGAGGATGACATGAACAGAATGCATCTACTGTGTATATAGCACTGTCACCTCAAAGTTTGTATGAACCTCGGGTTGATAAAGTAAAGTAGGGTAGCACCTGGGAGTTGTAGCACTCTTGGTGCAATACCAAGGCTCACTAGTACCCACATGGAGTCTCTTTACGAAGTTTTCCTCTTCTTCTTCTGATACATCCTATTTCTTCTTTTTATTTTTATTTTGAAGTAAATTTGAATGAAACTTCTATGATATCTATGGGACCCTATTTTCCCATTCCATAGGCTATTAAAATACCATGAATTTTTTCAACATCAATATTCTTCATGACCTCCATTTATTCTATGGTAGAAACTTTCAAATTTAATATAGGAGACAGAGACCTTAATATTTTTTCAATGAGTAATGATTATTTTATTTCTTCACCAATATTTCTCATAGGATTCATGATTTTATCTACCCTAAGAAAGAAAATTGTGATAATTTCATAATTGTGCACTCTCAGAGTTTCGTATTGAATTCTAAGAGTTTGAAGTTTGGCACTTTTTACCTTGGTGTCACCTTCATAGCTTTGGATGATCTTGTCCCATATAGATTACGTCATATTTAGCTGGATGAATTTGAAAAATTATGATTCTGCCAACCTTCCGAATAGAGCATTGAAAACCTTTGCATTGTTATCATAGTTATTCTTTTCTGCTTCATCTGTGGGAATGGAGAATGCATATTGTAAGCATCCTTCAATGAATCCCCATACATTTTATCCAAGTGATTGTAGGTAATATCTTATTCTTACCTTCCAGAAAATTAGATTGGTTTCGTTGAATAATGGTGACCTGATAGATGTTGTCCCCTCTTGATTTCTCGTCTTGATGAATATTCCTTCAAGCGATAAAGCTCCTTCCAAAGAGCCTAGCTCTTATTCCAATTGTTAGGAAAAATAATGAGAGGGGAGGTGAATCGGTATTTTAAAACTTTATTTATTTTTCCTATTTTGATTTTTGTATGCGACTATTATGAATTAAACCTGTGTATGCACGTGAATATTGTGAGGTAAAAATTTCTATGTACACTACTTCTATGTAGAAAACTATCGTATATCCAATCAACTAATCAACTTAGTTTTTTAATTAATTAAACATCTATTTATTTTGAACTAGTATGCATTATTTCATCAGAATTCGATAAATAGTAATCATGTGTAATAAGAACAGAATAAAACATCGAACATAAGAAAAACATATGAACACCTGTATTTTTAGGGGGGAACCCAATGTGGTAGAAAACCACCCTTGTTGTCGTCTTCGTCTTATTTTTATTATGATCAAATAATTCTTACAATCTTGTATTGGCATAGACTAATACCATCATGCAAGTACCCAGCTCCATAAGTATACAACCTTCTCTCATTCTCCAAAAACCACTATGAAAGAGCTCCAAACCCTGATATGAGTACCAGCTACTACTGGAAGGAAACTTCAACCTCTTTACTGAAGTATCCAACCCTCATACAGATCTCAAAAAGCACTGAACCTTGAAACTGAATCATTGTCATTATGAAATAGACACTAAGTTACATAACCACTGAATCATTATGAAATAATCACAGAGCCATCACAAATGTTCAATCACATACAAATAGCTCATCACATAATAATCACAGAGCCGTCACAAATGTTCAATCACATACAAATAGCTCATCACATAATAATCAAAGAGCCATCACAAATGTTCAATCATCATAGTTAAAACGAGATCATCAAGTATTAATTCATTGACATAGAACAAATAACTTTGCAACACTAGTTAAGATGATCAGATATCATATTTAGGAAAACATTATTTTATATACGCACTCTCGTGTGTACACGCTCCCTTTAGTAATCAAACCCGTGCACAAATCTGTCCAAACTACAGAATCGACATGCAACTTACTAGAATGAGACCCGTGTATGCAAGAACCTTACAGTTATCAAACGTGCATACACACGCACCTTTTATTTATCAAACCCGCATACAGATCTACAATTATTGACTTATACCTTCATTGCACATCATACCTTAAAAAAAGAACCCATATCTCGGCATACATAATAAAACATGGATCAAACATTAATTTCACAAACCAAAAAAATCCACATGTAAATTATCAATGTATAATCATTTGATATCTATTGGATATGATCCATCATCATATTCCTCGGTGCACACTTATTTCAGATAAAATACTCATCAATAACATGTACCATGCACAATTTGTTTAGATTAAAATATTCAACAAATACTCATCACTTCCACTCAAAACACTTTGATATTCATCTCCTTGTATAGCTTAGGCCTTAGCCAATACCATGGGTCAAAATGAAACTAATGTTGATGTTATTATTTGAAGGAATAAAATATCTGTTTTTGGACACAATACTAAGGTCCAATACCATTTTAAGGACCCCTGGTATTTAGAATACCATGGTGTGGAAACTTTACATGCTTTATCTTCTCTATACTCATGTATGTACGTGGCTTTCCTTTACAGAACCCACATGTATTTCTTAAAATATTCGAATGTAATATCCATAATATATTAAAATGTAACTAGATTTTCACTGTAAGGGCTCCTAATAACAAGTAGAAACTAGCCAAGGGCTGCTACTTTTGTGCCATGGCTATTGCTAGTACCATCCATCAACAACATTCTTCCAAAATAATAATTTACAGTTTTTCCCTACATCCTCCTCACCTGAAGGGAAAAAATATGATTAATCAACGTGGATGAATACCTTAGACGTGGAAAATAGCAACTTGGAAGCCTATGGATTCTAAAAATAATTCAATAACCTATTATTCTGTAAGAATGAGTGACTACTACAACAATGAGAAGCTTGTAATTATGATAGTGGATCAATCCACATATATCAGAAGATAAAAATTGTAATATTGTGAAGTGTCAAAAAATTTATTTTCAAGATTAACTCTATAAACGAGTTATTTGTTTCTTTATATGATAGTGTAAATCTCTACACCACAAGATATATGTTCTTCAATATAATTTTTAAAATTGAAGGAAGGATGAGATATTCTCAAACCAAAATTTTAAAATAAAATGAAGGTACGAGATTCAATTGACAGCTGATGGAGACAAATATTTTTTCATATCCAAGTGTCAGCGATGAGCTTGAGATGAAGTCGATTGTTTGTTTCATTTTTCCCACATATTCATACCAAGCTATGATGCAAGAACTGTCCTTTGGGTCCTTATGGTTCTTGGAGAAGTGAAGGTCGAAAGGAACCTGGGAGAGTTGGATGCAACATTTTTTAATGTGAAGTTGTATTGGTAAAGAAGTCATCATTGGGATTTTTTTAATTCCTCACATGAAAGTGTTTCTTTTCATATCCTTTTGTCAAGTAGGTTGAATTTGGGTAAGAGGGAAGTTTTAGTTTTAGCGATGTTTTCATCCGGAGGCTTAGTCATATTACCAAAAGGTTTAGTGAAGCCTCCTACTCCCTGAATGTTGTTATGAGGAGATTCAGTAAAATTTAGTGGGGCGGTTATTTATTTCTGGAAGGTATATTTAATTTTCCATTTTCTATGGATACTCCTAATACCATCCATGCAAAAAATATTATTATTAATGTTTCATTTAACATTGTCATCATGTCCTCTTCATCATGATAATTATCAAGTTCCATGGATTTTTTTTTCTTGGATGAATATCAATAATTATATGAAGTCGTGAAATTTGAAAGAGAAACCTTATTCAAATGCAACTTGACACTACACATGGTGTGCTAATGTGTGTAATTGAATATTGAACAAATATTAAATTTCATATTTATAATTATTTCTCCTTATAGTCCCTTACAACATTTCTTTACACCCTTTACAACAATATTTAGGTTAAATCATGGTGAGGGGGAAGTAAATTTAGCTCCTAAAACAATTAAATAAAGTAATGTATATAAAACATTAAAAGCCTAGGGATCCTAAGTGAGTGACTATGATAGTTTAATTTTTCAATCTAAGTTTGGATTGTAAGTACACATGTAAATATCATGAAAATTCCATTGAAATATACTTTGTAGATGTTTTAGACCCACAAAAATATAATATAATATATAAGATATTTCATATTGTATCTTTCTCATTGCATCTTCGGAAACTACATTATAATGTCAAGGGTGGTCATTTCTAACCCCATTTTAGTAGAAATTGCAATGTGAGGTTGAAAGGTGTACATTTGGTGTGATGGATTAGGATTCTTATATGTACAGGTAATAATATTATTTAAAGAAACATAGGTGAGAAAATATAACTCACATTTCATATGAGCCCATGGACCATAGAGCAATATGTGATAAGGTGTTTTCTTAAGGCACTCCATGGTGAAAAGGCCACTCATTTGATGCCACACGGGAACAAATAAATATATAAGTATGGGTTGGTGTGGCCAAGGATAGGTGTTCTCATTGGTTTGTTTTTCTATAGTTTATCTTCCCTTAGGTCAAAGTTTCTCAAGCCACTAGTTTGTCATGTCGATTTGTGAACAAACTAGCAAATAGATATATATATGAAAAAATTGAAAAAAAAACATCACATTTCATACAATGTATGATATAATGGAGGGAATAAATGTATTTTTGAACCTTATCCTTATATTGGGATCACAAGGTGTATTTTTATGTTAACTATTCTCTCTTAGATATGGATTCAAGAGATATAATTTTTTTCTTAATGTGTCCACCCCATCCATAAGAAACAAGCTTGAGAAAATGAGATTTTGTAAAAGGAATGATATCTATGTGGGGAGACACACATTGATGAATTAATAAAGTGAAAAAAAGAAAAAGAAAAACACATATTAGTGAACTTAATACGAAGACAAAGTAGCTAAGGAAAAATATTAAATCTTATGATGATGGAAATTAGTTGAACAATTAAAATATTTGGTAGCCCCTTTCATGCCAAGGGCGACAAAAGAAATGTATATCACCTCCGATGCCCTTTACCCCTCTATAGTTCAACCTCATATAATTTATGTTTCCTTTTTTTTAAACAGAAATGGAATTTTGGATTATATTAAAAGAACTCGGATCTAACCCATAATCGTTACAATTCTTCTAAAAAACGTGTTCCCAAAATTCCTTGAGGATTTGAGATTGAAATTGTAGTGTCAATCCAAATCCATAGTTGAGAGCTCCGCAAAATAAAAATTTTGTTACCATTCGAGCTAAATATTTTCGAAATAGCATTAATATCCAAATACATTTGCATCCCGTTCTTAATTTTTTTCCATTTTACCTTTGACTAGCTTCTATTTTTTCTTTAGATTCATCTAACTTATTATTTTACCTGGTGAACTATATATTTCCTTTTTCCTCACTTGGATATAACATGTGCTATATACTATATCTCAACGACCATTCTTCTAGTTATTATCTCAAATATTTCTTGTACCTTTAATATTCTTATGTGATTCAGGCCTCTTTCTCCTAATCTACCTAAGACGTTGTTTTTTTAGAATTATTTACCAAAGAGATAGATGAATCACCAAAAATATTTGACTTTTCCTTGGCCACTTTTGGAAGATTATACCAAGGTTTTTTTTTTACAATTATTTTCAAGAGAATCATTTGGGGAACCAAACTTCTTAGGATTGTCATAGGTATCCTTTATACATTCCACCTCAACTTGGCTTGTTGTTGAGTTTCCGTGAACTTGGCGGGAGTCTTTCCTGGATTCTAATGTCACTTGTTGATTTTAATTGTTGTTGTGATATGGGGTAAGTTCATATTTAAATAAAATATAATGTTATACCTTGGCACCTTCTCACTATCTTGGTTTGCAACTATTTTTTCCTAGCATTGATCTTTTGAGATTTGGAACAATTTTTGAAGGAATGGTCTGTTTCGAAACAAGCTCTACAGGGGAAATAAATATGCTCATAATCTATATTTTTCAACCATAGATAATTTGGGCTTGTCAATTTGATTTATGCATGAAATCCTTTACTAAAGTCCATTTTCCCACAAATGTGATAATATGTTGGTTTCAAGTACTATTTTATATCATCACTACACTCATAAAATCTACTTAAAGAATTTCCTATAGCTTTAAATGATAGAAGAGTCCATAGATGAAAAGGTAGATTATGAGGCCTTGCCCAAACTAGAGAAGTATAAATTGAATCTGAAAAGGGGTTGAAAGAGGGGAACCAATGTTGCTTAAACAACCCTACACTTCCCTAGAACCACAAACCTCAACTAATTTATCAAATATTGATACAAAAAACTATCTAGCCAATGGAAAAATATTAAGCTCATCTGGAATTAGCAGTTTTGAGTGCTCAATAATCGAGGAGTAAAGATATATTAAACATGGCCTTAAACTATTTGTTATTCATATCAAGCCATGCTATTCGAATAAATTTGTGCGCTTGAATGCTTCAACCAACAAAGGAATATCAAAATGAAGGGGATTCATGAACTCACGCATTTGAGAAAGAAATATCAGTTTCAAATTTCACAACATCATGAGAAGATGGGTGAAATAGAAATTTACATGAGCCCTCTAGGATTGAGTAAGGAATGACACTCTTTTCAGCATTTTCTAAAACAAAGGGTGTATTAAAGTCAATCTCCATGAATTTAGAGGGTGGAGCAACACACTTTGCAACAATATTTCCTATAGTAGAAGAAAAAAATGGGCTTGTCACTATGAAGAAGGGTGAGCTCATCCCCTTAGCTAAAGATGTGATCTCAAATCTATCCACCAAGGAAGGAAATGATTAGGGCATGAGAACAATAGATAATGAATTCACAAAGGAGTTCAATTTTATGGTTTACATGCAATCTAGAGAATCTATAAGTATATTTAGGTCTTTGATAGATAAAGAGGAGTGAGATGATACAATAGAAAAAGAGATGTCTTCCATCTGCAAATATTTGAGAGAGAGGGATGAGAATGTGCAATAAGGGTCTAAAGAAGCCACACTCTACCATTAACAAATTATTTTTTCACTCCCCATATAATTTATGTAATGTGATGTAGATCATGTAGCATTTTTTATATGTTTGTTTAGGGAATCATGTGCATTTACCTCGGGCCCTACCACCTCATAATATTGGCCAGTTGAATTTATTTCTTCCAATGTTTGAGATTCTTGAGACCCTCCATCACATAGGCTACATATCACTAAATAATGTTCAAGAAATTTTGCTAGCATGCCCATTTCCCATATTATTGTTTTATTATTTTATCAATATGACACATGTTCCATCACCGATGCCAATTCAATACTAATTATTTAAGAAAATGTGGACAAATTAGGATGACCAGTGTGCACCACAATTCTTACATATTTTTCTAAAGCATGTCACTATATTTTTTTCCCATGTCACTTGACCTTGGGATCTTGTATTCTTAAATTGATCACTTTTATTCAAAATTACCCACAATAACTTTAATGTAAAACAATTATTGAACTTGAGTGCCACTATGTATTTATTTGTATTTTTTAATGGATTCAAATTACACAATTTGGGTTAAGAGAGAAATTTTACCTTGGATATCTCTGTTGCATATAATTCATTTGAACTATGAAAATTCTATATAGTAAATGTGGTACAAAAATAGAGAAACATCCTTCATTGCAATGGTTATGCAACTTATTTCTAGTGATGCAGGATTGCACTCTACTTGTCATCACGACGTTTCTGCAACTCAGAGGCATGTATAATGTGCCACAACACAAAATCAATTATCTCTCAAGAGATCCCATGCAAGAATATATAATATGGAAATATAGGTTTTTGATCCTATATAAGAAACACCCACATAGGTATGTATATTCAATCTTACTTCTCTATTGGTTTCCAAAAACTCTCAGCATTAAGTGGTTGTGAAGAGACTTTGGATTTTTTGTTTTCAACTTTATGTGTGACGGGGATTTCCATGTTGCTAGTGATATAAGGGTAGTTGGTGTTCCCTTGCATTTTTTTGAGTGAAAATGAACTTGGTTCATAGTAAGTTATATTTCCATGCTCATTTTATTAGGGCAAGGCATTATGTAGAAGCTTACATTGTTTCAAAAAGAATCATATTAGACTCTAAATTTTAGGAATGTATTCATAATGTTCTCAATGTGCTCTCCCAAAAATATTTTCCTTCAAGACATCCTCTATGTTTTTGTTTGACATATATTCAACCCTTACTCAATGTAGGCTTGGAGGGAAAAAAAAGAAAGAAAAAGTCAATCTTTATGTGACATTATTCACAAATGATTTTTAAATAGAAATTTTAATATAAAAATTACATCAATATTAGATTGCAAAGAAAATGATATAAAAATCTATTAATGCTAATATTTGTTAGCCTAATATTAAGTCTTACAAGTATCTATTTTAAGTAGATAAATTTACTAAGTTTGCAACGATATGTATAAGCAACGATATGACATCTTTAATAAAAATAATGTTAACCATATATTTTTGCTACCAATAAGTTATTATTATTGTTTTAAACTTGACGTCTCTAATAAAAAATAATATTAACCATATATTTTTGCTACCCATTATAATATTTGATTCTCAATAATTCATATATATAAAAAAGAATAACTATTTTTAAAATTACTTTTATATATACAAAATTTAATTTAAAAATATCACATAGATTTTAAATATATTTAAATTTTTACTATTATAATTATATATATATATATATATAAAACTTAAATCAATATTATATTCACATCTCTTTTAACCATACATTTTTGTTACATATTTGGTTCTCATTAGTTCATATATATATAAAAAGACAAATTATTTTTAAAATTAATTATATATATATATATATATATATATATATATATATATATATATTAAGTTAAAAATATCACATAAATTTTAAATTTTTAAATTACCATTGTTTATATATATATATGCTTTGCACCATAACTCTCACCCAACCACTATTATGCGCACCCAAAGACTGAAAAACGCAGGTTAAAATAAAGTTTAAATGAAAATATAAAAACGGAAAGTTACGGACATGGATTGAACCGGCTCAATTTTAAAAAATATCATAAGTTCTAAAATAGTAATACTGAGTTAAAAGATTGTTTAATGAATAGCAATTAAAAGATTGGTTTAATGAATAGTAGTTAAAAGATTGGTTAAACCTAAATTTGAACACAACGGTCCAAAAGGACATGAATAAAACTCACTAATACTGAAAGTTACGGACACGGATTGAAATATCTTAAGTTATAAAATAGTAATACTGAGTTGAAAGATGGTTTAATGAATAGCAATTAAAAGATTGGTTTAATGGATAGTAATTAAAAGATTACTTAAACCCAAATTTGAACACAACGGTCCAAAAAAAGCAGCAGCATAAAACTCACTATACCCGCGGGCCTGATGAATGAAGAATAAGAGAGATCGTTGATTGTGATGAATGTTGAATGAGAGGAGGAAATTGAAGAACCAAGAGGAGGAGGTGTCTCATGAATGAAGAATTAAAGGGATCCGTGATTGTGATGAATGAAGAACGAGGGGAGGAAATTCAGGAACGAAAAGGAGGCCGAAAACAACAGCACGAGCGATGGACTGGATTATTCATGGAGAGGGTAATTTTGAGTAATTTTATGTTCTTTTATTTTTTGTATGTTTATTTCATTTAACAGAGACATTTGTGTAACCTGACAAATTTTTTTCCCTGTTCAATCTACAGGTTAAGCATGGATGTTCTCTGTCTCAAAAACTCTGATGTAAAGTTTTCTGTTGTCTGTCTTATGGAGCGCTCCATAAATGTTTTGTGTAGTGTTGTATGCATGAATGTCTTGTGTAGTGTTGTGGTATTCTTGTAATGTGTTGTGTCTTGTGTAAATGTTTTTTTTGTGTGCTTATGGTTTTTTGTTAATTGAGAGAGAAAGTCATGGCTGCACTGGTGGCTGAAGGGTCAATTGATCAACAAATAATTCAGAGTGAGTTGGTACTCATGGAAATATTTAAATTCATTCCTGTCTCTTTTCTCTCTGTTTCCTTTTCTAATAAGTTGGAATTTATATACAGGAGCTGGAGCAGCTTTTCTAATGCTTTTGTAGTAGAGAATGAGGAGTTTCCACGGATTTCGCAAACACGAGTTTCCATAGTTTCAATAGCAAATGAAAGATTCCTATGAAGCAAGGCTCAAAAGAAAATGAAAGATTCCTAAGGAACAAGGTTAGTATTGTTTTTGAATGGCCTGGTTCTCATTTGTTTCTTTTTGTAGTTTAAGAATATCTTTATGATATATATCGCTCGAATAATTATGCTAATTGAGTGGGTTTTAGTCCTCTGTGTCCTCTGTAATTTTTTTCCATAGAAATTATGCCGTGGATTTCTGTAATTTCTTCCATAGAGATTGTGCCGTGGATTCATTCGACACATGATGGAACAACACATCATCCAACCATTACCGAATGGTTGTGATAGCCTTTCTTTCCATTCATCTTTCATCCTTGCCAAGTTAGTTCCATCAATTGTTCGGCCCACAGAACAATAGGAATTCTGTCACCCGAGTCATCCCTATTGACAGAACAACAGGAATTTTGCCATCCCAGTCTTCCCTATTGACCGAGCACACCTTGGTCAATAACGTTCCAAAATCTTGTGAAATGGCTCTACTGTATCGTTAGCTTGCAGGTGATACCGTGTTGTATTGTGGTGATGAATCATGAATTCCTTTACCAATGCAACCACTGCTCCACCAACAAAATGCTGACCCTAATCATTCCTAGGGCAGTTTTTGAAGCCTCACACTCCTCCTCTCACCTTTGCTCCAGTCAAGACCTCCCAAGCCTCATCCCTATCCACCTTTGCGTATAGAGAGATTGACAAGGTGGTTTAGTCAGTCACCCCCAAAAACCTGCATAGAGAGAGGCACCGTGACAACCAGATCTAGACATTCCTGAGAGAGACCATTTTTGTTGATTATTGTGCAATTAATAAGTGACAGCTAAAAGAAACCTCAGAAATTCCCGGGTAAGGCCTATCTAGAAATAAATGTCTTCTCCATAGGTTACAGATCTAATTCTAGAAGCATTTCTACATAGCCTACGTAGCTAGTTACAATCCAGTTCTATTTTAGACATAGCTTTATATTTAATTAGCATTCATGGGATTGTTTTATTTGTATTATGTAATAAATTCAATTAGCATTTACTGGATTGTTTTATTTCTATTATGTAATCAATTCAATTTTATTATGCTTCTGTGCCTTATGGTTTATGGCATTGCATTCGGTTCTAATTGTAAACAGTAAATTACTAAGGTCTTAATGGAATTTCCAACAATTACTCTAAATTATGAGTCAGTTCATGCAGACTCGTGCTATTTTCATGCATAACATTGGAACAAGTACATGTACAAGTTCTCCTGTATGATGAAGTCAGTCAACAATTAGTGGAGACTTATGAGTCTCTTAGTTGTGATAAGTTCAATCCGTGAGATATGTCTATTAGTATTTTTGAGTTTGAGTTCATGGGAAAGAAGTCCATCATTGGTTGGTAGTCAAGAGCAGGTGATATAAAACAATCATAAAACTTCACGCATGCAAACTCCCTAAACAATCATACAACTTCACGCATGCGCACTCCCAAAACAATCATACAACTTCACAACGATCTCCTAAAAGATTAAAAGATTCCTTTTTCCCCTGTGTGTTATTAATTACGTAGATTTATAATTAAAAGATTCCTTTTTCCTCTGTGTCTGTGTTACTAATTACTTGGCTTTATTATTAGGGTTTCACTTGGCAACTCTCAAATAATCAAAAGATTTTTTTTTTCTCGGTTATTAATTACATTATGTAGTTTTTCTAATTAATTATATAGCAATGCTTATTTTTTTATTAAATCTCCAATGCAACATTTATTTTTACTTAGAGATCATATATATTTACCTAGAATTGGTGTTATCCATTTAGAATTTAGATCCTATATTTTATTATCATTACTTATTCATTATTTTATTTTATATTTTAATTTCAAAAATATGTATAATTTTTTTTTGTTTCCATATGCCCATTGTATCTTCCTTGTGCAGGGAACAGGTACTATTTCCTTTTAGCCAGAATAGAGTATGGAGTAGTGAATATCCATATTTTACCCAACCTTAGAGTTAGAACAGGTTTCAAAAGCTAGACATGACTGGGTCTATTTGAAATTTTATTTACTCAATGAGATTTCATTAATAAAAGCATGCTATGGTTTCATTGAAGTTAAAAGTTACCAAATGTGTTTTTTTTTTTAATTTATTTGTTATTATATTAAATTTGTAAATTATATTATTTTTATATTATTTTATATAACAATATTGTATTAATATTTTTTTATTAATATTTACTATACATTATAGGTTTATATATATATGATGGATTTTTTTATGATTTGTACATTTAATTATGTTGCAAGTTTTTATGAAGGGTTTGTATATTAACTATATTATTTGAATTTTTTATGTTTGCGGAAAATTTATCAATGTCAAAGTTGCTCGTGAGTAGAAGATATTAGCTATTTTTATGTTTTGTAATGTTGTAATTAGAAACAAATATATATTTTTGTTTAGATCGTCCCATTAAAGGATGTAAACTATCTTTAATAAAAGGAGTAGACATTTTTTCGGGGGAGGGGAATTCAACCCCTCCAAAAGGCTCTTAGGAAGGTCACATTTTAACCCTCCTTTGAGTTGTGTTGCTTGTGTTCATGGTTTTCATGATCTTTAGTTTATAATAACTCCAATATGCACAACCAAAAATATATCATTTTATTATAATAATAAATTTTAAACATGTTTTAAACATCTTCACTACATACACACAAATATCAAAATCAGTTTTACTACATATAAATAATTTAACATTTTTTCATTGTTTTAAACATTCTCCCACATACACCTAAATGGAAAAATCACTCTTATTCACATAAATCATTTAACATTTTTACAATTATTTAAATGTCTTCCCAAAAAATTGCACACAAATTACAAAATCACTCTTATTCACATAAATCATTTACCATTTTTACAATGTTTTAAACATCTTCCCAACACATTGCATAAAAATGACAAAATCACTCTTATTCACATACATTATATAAAAACTATAACTTAAATTTATTTATATTTTTTAATTTATATTTTTTTGGTTTTCATTTTATTTTTTTAAGATTTTGATTTTTTTTAATTATATATTTTTATTATAATTATGCTATTAATATATTTATATTATATTGTTTCCTCCTTTTCATATATATAGATAAATATTTTTTAATATTTACATATTTCTATTTTTATAGGTTTAAATTAAATACTAATATATTAAATATTTAAATATTTTTATTATTTATTTTTGTGAATTTATTAATATATTTAGAGTGTTTGCCATTATTTAAATATTTTTATAAATTTATTATATTGAATGTGTATGTATTGGTTTTATTATTTATATACTATAAATATATTCTTGAATACTTATATATTTATATATTAATGTATCTGAGTTATAATTTATTCTTTGGATTCTTTATTTTGTATGTATATGGATGTATTATTTTGAGAATTGAAATGGTGTTTTTATTAGTTGCATTTAGATATTTAGAATTTATTTGTTGATATTTTTGTTTTGGTATGCATTAATGAATAGGATATCTATTTCTCTATGATATGTGTGAATGTATTATCTAGAGGTTTGCATTAGTTGCATGTACTTCTTTGGAGTGTTTATTGTTCTATGTTTATGAATCTCTGCATGCTTTTGAGTATTCTTTCATTGTTTATTTGTATGTATATGCATATGTTGTTTGGGTATGCCTTGAGTGTTAAAGTGGTGGTTTCATTTGTATGAGAATTGTTTACTTGTATGTATATGGATCTATTCTTTGTTGCAATTGATGTGTGTTGTTTACTTGCATTTTTTTTTGTTTGTATGAATCTATTCTTTACTTGTATTTTTGTATGTCTATGAATTTCTTCTTCATGTGTATGAATATATTCTTTGGTAGTGTGTCTTTTTTACTTGTATTCCCTTTATGTGTATGAATGTCTTCTTCATGTGTGTATGAATATGTTCTTTGCCACATTCTAATGTGTGTTATTTAGTTGTATTCTTTGTATGTGTATGAATGTATTCTTAGTGTGTACGAATCTACTCTTTGCTACATTACTATGTGTCTTGTTTACTTGTATTATTTTTATGTGTATGAATGTATTCTTCATGTGTGTATGAATCTATTTTTTTCCACATTTGTATGTGTCTTGTTTAGTTGTATTCTTTGTATGTATATGAATGTATTATTCATGTGCATAAGTCTATTCTTTACTACATTTTATGTGTCTTGATTTCCTTTTTTCTTTGTATGTGTATGAATGTATTCTTAATGTGTATATGGATTTATTCTTTTCTACATTTGTACATGTCTTGTTTAATTGTATTCTTTGTATGTGTGAGTGTATTCTTTTTGTAGGAATTCTTCTTTGTTACATTTGTATATGTATTATTTATTTGTAGATATATGAGCCTAATATGTGAAAATATACTATGATTAATATGATTATAAATATACTATCATTATTTCTATATATATTAATATATTATTTAGCATATTGATATATAAATATATTATTTCTATATATAAATATTGACTTATAAATACATTAATTTAAATATTTGTCAAATTATTATTATTATTATTATTATTTTTATTTTTTTTATTGTTTTTTTAATTAATTTTTTATTTTTATTTTTTTATTTTTTATATTTTTTCTATCTAAATTTTAATCATTTTATATGAAAAAACAATATACTTATTACAATAACACTAAAAAGGACATAATATTATCCCACAACTTACACCTCAATTAACGACTATGGTGTTATAGAGTATCATGCAAACCATGAAACTAAAACTAAAAAGAAAAACAACATAAAATTTATAACAACATCAATTTGTAACAAAATATCAATTAGTTATTTAATACTAAAATCAATACAATAAATATTAATTTTATTTAAAAAATTTCATTCATTTGAATAATTTATTAAAAAAAATCATAATACTATAATTTAATAATATAGGGAAAAAATATTAATTCTAAAGTTTGGTTAATAATAAGAATTGTTTTAAATATAATAAACAAAATAAATAATTATTAATTTTAAACTAATTAACTTATAAAATAAATGCAATTATCAACATAATAATACTTATACTCAATTTTCAACACAGGCATAAAATAATGTTAATTCTAATCTTCACTATAATTGTGATGTGTGTGAACATGTCACCTTGTGAGTCATTATGTGTAATGTTTGTGGCTATGTGTATGTTTGTGTGCACCCTATGTTTGTTGTGTGCATGTATGCATGTGATTGATTATGCCTCATTGGCAATGGATTGTGTGGGTACGCGTTTGTGGTTAGTCCCATGCCAATGATGGACCGTTTTTCGGGTAATATAAGCTCTCACCTTGACGTGGTTGACCCTGTTAGTAGAGATTTTACATCTCCAAGCCAAGAAGAGCTTTATATATATTGTTTTTTAACTTATTTAAAACATAACATTAATTTTGAAATATTAAAATGTTTTTTTAATAATATTTTTATTATCTTAAAAACTTGTAAGACAAAAATTATAAAATAAATTAAAATATTTATCATTATTTGAAATTTAAAATAAAATAATTACACTAACACACTTAAGCCCTTCAAGCCTTACTTCTTTGTTTTTCTCCATTCATGATTGCCTTACCTTTTTATGCAAAACACGTGAAAAACCATTCAAAACCATCGAAAAATCAACCTCTTCCTTTTCTCCTCGAGTCTCCTGCCACCGTACATTGCACTTCGCAAATCGCAACATTTTTCTTTTACCTTTAACACATACCCCTCGCTCTTTACGATTACGATATAGCGAAATCGCAAATCACACTTTGCGTCATTTACCTTTTACCTTTAACACTTACAGCTCATTCTTTGCAATTGCGATATTGTGAAATTGCAAATAACACTTCGCACCATTTACCTTTTCTCAGTTAACACTCATCGTTGGTCCGTGCAATTGCGATATTGCGAAATCGTGCCCCGCCGTCGATCCCACTGCCACGTCGCCCATCATAAAATTGCACTCCGCACATTTTCGCTTTTACCCTTAACACTTACCACTCGATTCTTGTGACTGCGATATTCAGAAATCGGAAATTGTAAATCACACAATTTAACTTTCTGCATAACACTTACCATTCATTTCACCGACGTGATAACTCTGCCATGTCACTCATCGCACTTCGCAATTCGCAAAACTTGCCACATCGCAGATCGTAACCCGCAACATTTACCGCATTGCAAATCTCACTTCGCACAGTTTAGTTCATTCCTCTTGATCTTTACCGTTATCCATCTAAACTTAAGATATTGTGATTCACAAATTGTCGTTTCACTTCACGCTTTTCATAACTTAATTCGTTCTTGTTAATCCTTACTGCTATCCCTTTAGGCTTACAAAGTTGCGATTGCGACATTGCACATCACAACTTTTGTTCTCCATCACACTCTGCCATCTCATTTTTGAGTTTCGTCTGCTCCAAAGTCATTTATCACGCTATCATAAAGTTTTATAAGGTTTTAACCCCCCTGTTTCGACTTCCAAACCTCGTTTCATGTGTTAAACCCCCCATTAGCCTCTTTTATCCCATTTCTTCCCTCCAAGCTGCAAATTAACTCTTTTTAATTATAATTAAGTCATGGATAGCCTAGTTGCATGGATAGAAGCATGCTAGATAGATCATAGGATAAGTAGAGTGCATTTAGCCATTTGGCCAAGTTATGTGTGGTTTAGGATTAGTTTCCTTTCTGCCATTTGTTTTCTGAAAAGTAAATTAGTTTCCTTCATATCATTTCTTTTTAGCAATTTAATTTAGTTTCTTAGAGTCATTTCCTTCCTGCACATTAAATTAGTTCCATTTCTTTCATTTCCTTTCTGCAATTTAGTTTAGCTTCATTAAAGTGTGACAAACTTCATTTAGAAGCCCTAGAAGTAGCACCCTTTCATAAAGGAGAAGAGGATGACATGAACAGAATGCATCTGTTGTGTATATAGCACTGTCACCTCAAATTTTGTATGAACCTCGTGTTGATAAAGTAAAGTAGGGTAGCCCCTGGGAGTTATAACACTCTTGGTGCAATACCAAGGCTCACTAGTACCCACATGGAGTCTCTTTACGAATTTTTCCTCTTCTTCTTATGATACATCTTATTTCTTCTTTTTATTTTCCTTTTGAAGTAAATTTGAATGAAACTTCTCTAATATCTAAGGGACCCTATTTTACCATTCCACAGGCTATTAAAATACCACGAATTTTTTCGACATCAATATTCTTCATGACCTCCATTTATTCTATGCTAGAAACTTTTGAATTGAATATAGGAGCCGGAGACCTTAATATTTTTTCAATGAGTGATGATTCTTTTATTTCTTCACTAATATTTCTCATAGGATTCATGATTTTATCTACCCTAAGAAAGAAACTTATGATACTTTCATAATTGTGCACTCTCAGAATTTCATATTGAATTCTAAGAGTTTGAAGTTTAGCACTTTTTACCTTGGTGTCACCTTCATAGCTTTGGATGATCCTGTCCCATATAGATTACATCATATTTAGCTGGATGAATTTGAAAAATTATGATTCTGCCAACCTTCCGAATATGGGAATGGAGAATGCATATTGTAAGCATCCTTCAATGATTCCCCATACATTTTCTCCAAGTGATTGTAGGTAATATCTTATTCTTACCCTCCAGAAAATTAGATTGGTTTCTTTGGATAATGGCGACCTGATAGATGTTGTCCCCTCTTGATTTCCCATCTTGATGAATATTCCTTCAAGCGATAAAGCTCCTTCCAAAGAGCCTAGCTCTTATTCCAATTGTTAGGAAAAATAATGACAGGGGAGGTGAATCGGTATTTTAAAACTTTATTTATTTTTCCTATTTTGATTTTTGTATGAGACTATTATGAATTAAACATGTGTATGCACGTTACTATTGTGAGGTAAAACTATCTATGTACACTACTTCTATGTAGAAAACTATCGTATATCCAATCAACTAATCAACTTAGTTTTTCAATTAATTCAACATCTATTTATCTTGAACTAGTATGCATCATTTCATCAACATTAGATAAATAGTAATCATGTGTAATAAGAACAAAATAAAACATCAGACATGAGAAAAACATATGAACACCTTTATTTTTAGCGGGGAACACAATGTGGGAGAAAACCACCCTTGTTGTCATCTTTGTCTTATTTTTATTATGATCAAATAATTCTTACAATATTGTATTGGCACAGACTCATACCATCACGCAAGTACCCACCTCCATAAGTTTAAAACCTTCGCTCGTTCTCCAAAAGCCACTATAAAAGAGCTCCAAACCCTGATATGAGTACCAACTACTACTGGAAGGAAGCTTCAACCTCTTTACTAAAGTATCCAACCCTCGACACCTCCATGGACCAAGATTCATAAATTGTCACATTAGATCCATTGAACCAACTGAAAATCATGATAGAAAAATGTCAGAAAATATATGCTACTATTGTTTAGCATACATGTGTGTAAATGTGACTTCCTTGAATTATACCTACGTACATATCTCAAAGCATTGAACCTTGAAACTGAATCATTGTCATTATGAAATAGACACTAAGTTACATAATCACTGAATCATTATGAAATAATCACAGAGCGATCACAAATGTTCAATCACATACAAATAGCATCATCAACACTCTTTAATATATGAATCCACAATAACTTCAATCATCATAGTTAAAATGAGATCATCAAGTATTAATTCATTGACATACAACAAAGAACTTTGCAAGACTAGTTAAGATGATCAGATATCATATTTAGGAAAAAATTGTTTTATATACGCACTCCCGTGTGTACACGCTTCCATTAGTAATCAAAACCGTGTACAAATCTGTCCAAACTACAAAATTGACATGCAACTTACTAGAATGAGACCCGCGTATGCAAGAACATTTCAGTTATCAAACATGCATATGCACACACCTTTTATTTATCAAACCCACATACAGATCTACAATTATTGACTTATACCTTCGTTGCACATCAGACCTTCAAAAAGAACACATATCTCGCCATACATAATAAAACATGGATCAAACATATTCCTGGGTGCACACTTATTTAAGATAAAATACTCATCAATAACATGTACCATGCACAATTGCTTTAGATCAAACTATACAAAAAATACTCATCACTTGCACTCAAAACACTTTGATATTGATCTCCTTGTATAGCTTAGGCCTTACCCAATACCATGGGTCAAAATGAAACTGATTTTTATGTTATTATTTGAAGGAATAAAATATCTGTTTTTGGACACAATACTAAGGTCCAATACCATTTTAAGGACCCCTGGTATTTAGAATACCATGGTGTGGAAACTGTAGATTCTTTCTCTTCTCTATACTCACGTATGTATGTGGATTTCCTTTACAGAACCCACGTGTATTTCTTAAAATATTAGAATGTAACATCCATAAAATATTAAAATGTAACTAGAGTTTCACTGTATGGGCTCCTAATAACAAGTAGAAACTAGCCAAGGGCTGCTACTTTTGTGCCATGGCTATTGCTAGTACCATCCATCAACAACATTCTTCCAAAATAACAATTTACAGTTTTTCCCTACATCCTCCTCACTTGAAGGGAAAAAATTTGATTAATCAACGTGGATGAATATCTTTAACATGGAAAATAACAACTTGGAAGCCTATGGATTCTAAAAATAATTCAATAACCTATTATTCTGTAAGAATGAGTGACTACTACAACAATCAGAAGCTTGCAATTATGATAGTGGATCAACCCACATATATCATAAGATAAAAATTGTAATATTGTGAAGTGTCAAAAAAATTATTTTCAAGATTAACTCTATAAACAAGTTATTTGTTTCTTTCCATGATAGTGTAAATCGCTACACTACAAGGTATCTGTTCTTCAATATAATTTTTAAAATTAAAGAAAGGATGAGATATTCTCAAACCAAAATTTTAAAATAAAATGAAGGTACGAGATTCAATTGACAACTAATGGAGAAAAATCTTTTTTTCATATCCAAGTGTCAACGACGAGCTTGCGATGAAGTCAATTGTTTGTTTCATTTTTCCCACATATTCATACCAAGCTATGATGCAAGAATTTTCCTTTGGGTCCTTATGGTTATTGGAGAAGTGAAGGTCGAAAGGAACATGGGAGAGTTGGATGCAACATTTTTTAATGTGAAGTTGTATTGGTAAAGAAGTCATCATTGGGATTTTTTTGATTCCTCACATGAAAGTGATTCTTTTCATATCCTTTTTTCAATTAGGTTGAATTTGGGTAAGAGGGAAGTTTTAGTTTTAACGATGATTTCATCCGGAGGCTTAGTCATTTTACCAAAAGGTTTAGTGAAGCCTCCTACTCCTTGAATGTTGTTATGAGGAGATTCAGTCAAATCCAGTGGGGCAGTTATTTATTTATGGTAGGTATATTTCATTTTCCATTTGCTATGGATACTCCTAATACCATACATGTAAAAAATATTATTATTAATGTTTCATTCAGCATTGTCATCGTGTCCTCTTCATCATGATCATGATAAGTATCAAGTTCCATGGATTTTTTTTCTTGGATGAATATCACTAATTATATGAAGTCGTGAAATTTGAAAGAGAAACCTTATTCAAATGCAACTTGACACTACACATGGTGTGCTAATTTGTGTAATTGAATATTGAACAAATATTAAATTTCATATTTATAATTATTTCTCCTTATAGTCCCTTACAACATTTCTTTACACCCTTTACAACAATATTTACGTTAAATCATGGTGAGGGGGAATTAAATTTAGCTCCTAAAACAATTAAATAAAGTAAGTTTTATAAAACATCAAAAGCCTAGGGATCCTAAGTGAGTGACTATGATAGTTTACTTTTTCAATATAAGTTTGTATTGTAAGTACACATGTAAATATCATGCAGATTCCATTGAAATATACGCTGTAGACGTTTTAAACCCACAAAAATATCATATTATATATAAGATATTGCATATTGTATCTTTCTCATTGCATCTTCTGAAACTACATTATAATGTCAAGGGTGGTCATTTCTAACCCCATTTTAGTAGAAATTGCAATGTGAGGTTGAAAGGTGTACATTTGGTGTGA
Source organism: Pinus albicaulis (assembly GCA_034641835.2). Lineage (NCBI taxonomy): Eukaryota > Viridiplantae > Streptophyta > Pinopsida > Pinales > Pinaceae > Pinus > Pinus albicaulis. Next base: position 29,404 of record JAXQQM020078016.1, read on the forward strand.
TGGATTAGGATTCTTATATGTACAGGTAAGAATATTATTTAGAAAAACATAGGTGAGAAAATATAACTCACATTTCATTTGAGCCCATGGACCATAGAGCAATATGTGACAAGGTGTTTTGTTAAGGCACTCCATGGTGAAAAGGCCACTCATTTGATGCCACACAGGAACAAATCGATATATAAGTATGGGTTGGTGTGGCGAAGGATAGGTGTTCTCATTGGTTTATTTTTCTATAGTTTAGCTTCCCTTAGGTCAAAGTTTCTCAAGCCACTATTTTGTCATGTCGATTTGTGAAAAAACTAGCAAACAGATATATGTACGAAAAGATTGAAAAAAAAAACATCACGTTTCATACAATGTATGATATAATGGAGGGAATCAATGTATTTTTGAACCTTATCCTTATATTGGGATCACAAGGTGTATTTTTATGTTAACTATTCTCTCTTAGATATGGATTCAAGAGATATAATTTTTTTCTTAATGTGTCCACCCCATCCATAAGAAACAAGTTTGAGAAAATGAGATTTTGTAAAAGGAATGCTATCTGTGTGGGGAGACACACATTGCTAAATTAATAAAGTGAAAAAAAGAAAAAGAAAAACACATATTAGTAAAATTAATATGAAGACAAAGTAGCTAAGGAAAAATATTAAATCTTATGATGATGGAAATTAGTTGAACAATTAAAATATTTGGTCGCCCCTTTCATGCCAAGGGCGACAAAAGAAATGTATATCACCTCCGATGCCCTTTACCCCTCTCTAGTTCAACCTCATATAATTTATGTTTCATTTTTTTTAAACATAAATGGAATTTTGGATTATATTAAAAGAACTCGGATCTAACCCATAATCGTTACAATTCTTCTAAAAAACGTGTTCCCAAAATTCCTTGAGGATTTGAGATTGAAATTGTAGTGTCAATCCAAATCCATAGTTGAGAGCTCCACAAAATAAAAATTTTGCTACCATTCGAGCTAAATATTTTCGAAATAGCATTAATATCCAAATACATTTGCATCCTGTTCTTAATTTTTTTCCATTTTACCTTTGACTAGCTTCTATTTTTTCTTTAGATTCATCTAACTTATTATTTTACTTGGTGAAGTGTATATTTCCTTTTTCCTCACTTGGATCTAACATGTGCTATATACTATATCTCAACGACCATTCTTCTAGTTATTATCTCAAATATTTCTTGTACCTTTTATATTCTTATGTGATTCAGGGCTCTTTCTCCTAATTTACCTAAGAAGATGTTTTTTTAGAATTATTTTCCAAAGAGATAAAGGAATCACCAAAAATATCTGACTTGTCCTTGGCCACTTTTGTAAGATTATACAAAGTTTTTTTTTTTTAATTATTTTCAAGAGAAGCATTTGGGGAACCAAACTTCTCGGGATTGTCATAGGTATCCTTTATACATTCCACCTCAACTTGGCTTGTTGTTGAGTTTCCATGAACTTGGTGGGCGTCTTTCTTGGATTCTAATGTCTCTTGTTGATTTTAATTGTTGTTGTGATATGGGGTAAGTTCATCTTTAAATAAAATATAATTTTCTACCCTGGCACCTTCTCACTATCTTGGTTTGCAACTATTTTTTCCTAGCATTGATATTTTGAGATTTGGAACAATTTTTGAAGGAATGGTCTGTTTCGTAACAAGCTCTACAGGGGAAATAAATATGCTCATAATCTAGATTTTTCAACCATAGATAATTTGGGCTTGTCAATTTGATTTATGCAAGAAATCCTTTACTAAAGTCCATTTTCCCACAAATGTGATAATATGTTGGTTTCAAGTACTATTTTATATCATCACTACGCTCATAAAATCTACTTGAAGAATTTCCTATAGCTTTAAATGATAGAAGAGTCCATAGATGCAAAGTTAGATTATGAGGCCTTACCCAAACTAGAGAAGTATAAATTGAAGCCAAAAAGGGGTTGAAAGAGGGGAACCAATGTTGCTTACACAACCCTACACTTCCCTAGAACCACAAACCTGAACTAATTTATCAAATATTGATACAAAAAACTATCTAGCCAATGGAAAAATATTAAGCTCATCTGGAATTAGCAGTTTCAAGTGCTCAATAATCGAGGAGTAAAGATATATTAAACATGGCCGTAAACTATTTAATATTCATATCAAGCCATGCTATTAGAATAAATTTGTGCGCTTGATTGCTTCAACCAATAAAAGAATATCAAAATGAAGGGGATTCATGAGCTCACGTACTTGAGAAAGAAATCTTAGTTTCAAATTTCACAACATCATGAGAAGATGGGTGAAACAGAAATGTCACACCTCCCATTTTACTTCTACAAACAATTTTTTTTTTTTTTTTTGTTGATAGCTTTTCTAGTTTAAGGCTAATAAGGCACTCTGTTATTATGTTTTAGGTTTACACAAATTTTCTTTTCAATTGCTACTCATATACCAACTCTATCTCACCACATTAAAATTTATTATATTAATTATAATTAAATTAGACATAACCTAATGTTTTTATTCTATCACCGCCACTTCCATATTCCATCTTCGTTGTATATCATAAACCTTTGAACCTTCAATCGATTCATATCGAGGGGGGGTTCGATTGGGTTCTACATGAATCCCATGTTATTATAGTTCCACGAACTTGTGGAAATCCATTCGATCGTTCGCATTTACCCTTCGTTGATAACATATAACCTTAGTGGGATTTTATTTACCCCGTCGATAATTATGGGAGTCTGGAATTCGGTCCTTCATTCTCATTTCCGTCTTGTCAACATTTATATGAATTTGGGTGTATTTAATTGGACCTCCACGTAATTATCAATTTATAATTCTGTTCAATGAAATTGGGAATGGCAACGTCCATCTGTCTTCCATGCTGATCTTTCATAAGGTCTTTAATCTCGTCGTAAGGGTTATAGTTGGTTTCATTCCAATTGTGATCACGTGGTTTTGGTTCCACGTAATACTGGATTCATTCCACCAGCTTACTTCATTCCCAAAGCAATTTTCCACGGCATGGCCAGATCAATATTCATTTATTTCACTGCCTGTAATATTTAATTTTGAACAGAGGGTGTACATGACCTATTAACTCATCGATCCGTGGCTTCACCATGAGGATCTCGCCAGGTGGATGACTCGGATGTATCTGGCTATTAGGGTTTCGTTGTTTGATTCAGGGAACATTGTTATAAATCGAGCTTGGTATTTGCTCGGTGGTTCTTTTACCTCCCTATTCGTTTTGTTTATCTCTTGACAGTGAGTTACAGCGCCATGGATGCTGTGCGTGATTCGTTTCAGGCTTCGCCTTATTCCTGTTCATTAATTGGCTCTATCGGTAAGATCTTTTGTTAGAGTTTTGTAAAATTTCGCTCTATATTATTACCATTTCACAGGCTTCCCATCTCTGGTTGAGAATTTCGCGCATTTCTTCGTGCCAGTGCTAAGATTTTGGATCATCGTTTACTGTCGTCTGGTCTAGATTGTGATATGTATAGCGAGTTGCTATATTCGTTTTGCAGAAAATGTGTTTTCTTCTCTCCAGGGATTAGAATGGCTTGGTTTTCTTCCCTAGCCTTCGCGATTCCTGGTGCGTATTCTCAGAAGTGAGACTGAACGCATGCTAACATGGCTTTCGTAGCCCTACCCTCCCCTTTACTCTCAACTGAAGGTGGTTACGAGGGTATTAATTCGGCGCCATAAGGATTCTATGCTCCTCGGCACTCTGGTTAGTAATTTTGTTGTTTGACCAAGCGTAGGACGCAATTGCTATTTGTTCGTTCTCTGGAGGTTTATCGTTGTTATTAGAATCTTGAATGCAAACCTCTATTCATGAAAATTCCATGTTTATATGTAGCAGGTTAATAATGGAATAGGGGTTTCTCCCTTACCAGGTACGACGCCCTTCTCAGTCATTATTTTTACTTGGTTCATGTTATTCCTACTCTCCATGTTCGGCGTCTTATTTATATTGGGTTTTATCTCTCGCAGGTAAATTCGACTTGCGTCGTGCTCTCCTTCTCAACTACAGAGATACGTGACTCCCTTAGACATTAACATTTGTTTCCTCGTGCTACTTGCAGGTCGGTATTCACCGCACTCTGTCAGAAGAAATCCGTTCTTCTCTCCTGGTTATATAGTTTATATTTCGACATTTAAAATTGTAATGATACAATTGTAATTATTTGACAACTATAATTAAATCATAACTCTGAATATTTATTGATCTCTGTTCATGGGAAATTATAAGGCTTTTCTCGGATTTGTACTATATATCCATATATACTTCTGTCATTACTGGGTTTTCATAATACCCATTTTTTATTCCGGTTATTTTTATTATTAGTATTATGTTCCAGCAGTACTCTCTCCTTGCTCATTTTGACTTGGCTGTAACTTAATACGTAACTTTTGGCATTGTAAATTATATATATATATCTATATACACATATTCAATATTCTGTGTAGTTTATTGCCTTCAAGCTCTCAGGCCATATAATTTTTAAACTATATTCATAAATGTGGTGATATTTGAATGAATAATATACTGTCCTATAGAGTTTCCTATTCCAGGAGAACATAGCTTCTGTGATAGTAAAATTTAAATATCTTAATGTATTCAATAGTTTTATTCTTCGGCATAACATTCTCAATTTCTTTCACTAGTTTATTAAGCTGACCCTAAAGTCCAAATCCACCATTTCCTTTTTCTGGGTAATTTAAATACCCAGAGTGATATGATTATCTATAACAGAATGGCACAGTAGTTCTATGCAGATAATTGAGGAATTAATTTGTTATGAATTTGCACAGAATATGTATCCAAAATATCTACAGGGATGAATGCATCTGTATTTATACTTTTATGTGGAGCACACATTTGGATTTATAATCTACTATTTTACCCCCTTGACTTGGGTTATCATGATAGACTAGGATACATATATTTCAATATGCCAGGCTGTGGTGAATATGCATGTTGGATAGTTACTTAACTTTCTTTTGCATTTCAATTCTATGCTCTAATATTAGGATGGTTCCAGAAGATATTTGTCTATGATCAGTCTTTTGTAAATTATTAGTTGCTTCCTTCTGCTATAGTATTTGTTGCTCACATGCAACTTCCTTGACCCTTTGAATTTCTGGTTACCTATGAATGGTGTGCTGACCCCAGTTTATAAAATCTCTCCTTCCATTCTTTCATGCAAAGTGTAAGTTGCAATTCATTTCCTACTATTTTCCAATATAATACAGGAAATTCAAATTCTCTCTCTCTTGTATGTATATATTAGAATCATTCTAGGAAACATAAGCAGATTAAAACTAATTCACAAATTTTTCCTGTGAAGAGATAAGTATCCTCAGATTTAAACCAATCACTGGTTTAGAGACTCTGTTGGATTCTACTTCACAGATTTAAATTCTAAAACTGTACAGAGTTTGAAGGGTAAATTCCTTATGATCAATTCTGTTAAATGTAGAATTTATATTCTAATATACAGTCAAATTTTATATGTAGCCAATTCATACTATATGAAGTAGAACATCAATAAATTTAGAGACATACCACTCATGCAATTGACCAACCTCCCAACCTTAGAGTCCTTTTGTCTCCCAGAACTCACCCCCGAGCTGAGATCATCTCCTTGAAACAGATCAACCTCTAATCTGTACAAGAGCAGCTTATTTAAGCTATTGTTCCCCAAAGCATGTTTCTAATTCTGCGTCGAGAATCTCAGGATGCTTTTCTTCCTGTTTGCCTAGGCTTCCCATTTTAGGGATTCTTTAAAGTTGTTTTATGCTTTTCCTCAGCTTTTCCAGCTTTTTACCTCTTCCCAGCTACTTTCCTCATCATTGGGGAAATTCAGATTTTTCCTCAAAAATCTAAATTTAAAATTAATTTCTTTCAAGGATTTTTGAAAGATTGTGGGGAAATATTTGCCTCGTCCATCCTCATGGATTTAGCAAGTGATCTCATAAATCTCATTTTGGTCAATCTGCACCACATCATTTTATTCATTTCCTCAATTAAATATTTAATTACATTCACAAAATATTTATCCTTTGGGGTCCACTCCCCTTAGGATTAAAGTTCAAATGTCTAGCTTTGAAATTCAAACACATAAATTGGGGGTGTTACATATTCCCCCTCTGAAAATAAACACCGTCCTCGGTGTTGTTATTCAACTACTAGAGTTCATTTTGAAAATAAAAATGGATATTTTTCCATCATTTCAGCTTCTCTTTCCCAGGTAGCTTCTTCAGCAGTAAAGTGCTTCAACTGCACCTTTACTCTTGCTATTGTTCTGCTTCTCAATTCAATTTCTTCCCGCTCCAATATTTGAAGCGGTTTTAGCAGAAACTCCCCTTCTGGTTCCACCTGTACGACATTCCAATCAACTATGTGAGAAGCATCATGCACATATCTTTTTAATAATGAAACATGAAATACAACATGAACTCTAACATGGGGTGGTAAGGCCAGCTTGTAAGCCACTGGTCCCACCCTTTCTAGTAATTCAAAAGGACCACAGTATCTAGGGGCCAATTTTGCACAACTTCCAGCATTAAGGGTGCTCTTTTTGGGTTTAATACGCAAATACACATGCTGCCCCACTTTAAATTCTCGGTGCACTCTTTTATTATCAGCATAGTTCTTCTGGCGATCTTGTGCTGTCTTGATGTTTCTTTGTATCTGTTTAAAAATTCTTTCCATCTCTTGTAAAGCATCTGGTCCTAACATTAGTTTATCTTCTGGCTGACTCTAGCTCAAAGGAGTATGACACTTCCTTCCATACAGTGCCTCAAACAGACTCATTTTGATGGAGGATTGGTAGCTGTTATTATAGGAAAATTCAGCTAAATGAAAGTAATCTTCCCACTTTGATGGTCTATCCATCACATACATTCTCATCATGTCCTCCAAAATTTGATTAGTTCTTTCTGTTTGACCATCGGTCTGAGGGTGGTAAGCAGTACTAAAATTCAATTTAATGCCCATACCTCCAAATAGCCCTTTCCAAAAGGCAGCTGTAAACTTAGCATCTCGGTCAGAAAAAATCACCTTTGGCACCCCATGGAGCCTTACTACCTCCTTCAGAAACACATTCGCTACTTGAGCTATCCCAAAGGTAGATTTCACTGGTATAAAATGTGCAGCTTTTGTTAAAGTGTCTACTACTACCATCACTGAATCATGTTGATGTTTGTTTTTGGGTAATCCTGTTATGAAATCCATGGAAACTGTGTCCCATTTCCATTCTGCAATCGGTAAAGGGTTTAAAAGACCAGCAGGATGCTGATGTTCAACTTTGACTAGTTGACATTCCATGCATCTACTTAAATATTCTACTACATCTCTCTTCATTCCTGGCCAGAACAACTTCTTTTTCAGGGCTGTTAACATTTTCTGATATGCTGGATGTCCTGCATATGGCTGTTTGTGGTACTCATCCAAAATTTCCCTTTTTAAGGATGCTACATTGGGAATATACAATCTGTTTTTATAACAGATCAGCCCTTTTTGGTTTTGAGTGAGATCGGTTTTCTCCTTTTTCTGTAATTTCACCAGAAGTGTTTCATAATTTGGGTCTTGGTTTGCTGCCTTATTCACCAAATCTTCTACATCGATCTGAGCACTACTTCCAATGCTATTGATATTCTGACAAGCATTTCTGCTCAATGCATCAGCAACTTTATTTTCTTTCCCTCTAATATGTTTTATATCCATATCAAATTCACTTAGAAAAGACAGCCATCTGGCTTGTCTAGCATTCAAATCAGTTTGGGAAAAGAAATATTTGAGACTAATATGATCAGTCGTCAATGAAAATTTCTTTCGAAGAAGATAGTGTCGCCACATTTTCAAAGCATGGATAACAACTGCTAATTCTAAATCATAGGCACTATAATTCTGTTCATGTATCTTCAGTTTCCTAGATTCATAGGCAATAACTGAATTTTCCTGCAAAATAACTCCTCCCAATCCTTCTCTAAAGGCATCTGTACATACCACAAATTCTTTGTCAGGATCTGCAATCTTCAGTATAGGGGCTATAGTAATTTTCAGTTTTAATTGGTCAAAACTGTTTTGGCATTTTTCAGTCCATTCAAATTTGACACCTTTCCTTTGTAATGACGTGATGGGATGTGCTATGGCAGAAAACCTCTCTACAAATCTGCGATATTAGCCTGCAATCCCCACGAATGATATCACTGCTGAAACATCAGTTTGTACAGGCCATTCTTTTATAGCCTTTATCTTTTCAGGGTCAACAGCAAGGCCTTGTTCAGAAATAATATGATATAAATATTGGATCTTATCTTTATAAAACTCACATTTGCTAAATTTGGCATATAGCTGATTTTCCTTTAGAGTTTGCAATACTATCCTCAAGTGTTCCTTATGTTCTTCCTCACTTTTTGAATAAACTAAGATATCATCTATGAAGACAAAGACAAATTTATCCAAGTACTTGTTTAACACACTGTTCATTAGGCACATAAATGTGGCAGGGGCATTTGTCAAACCAAAAGGTAGGACTACAAATTCATAGTGACCATACCTGGTTCGAGAGGTTGTTTTGCTGATGTATTCTTCTTTAATTCTAAGCTAGTGATAACCAGTCCTTAAATCAATTTTCAAAAAATACTGAAGCTCCTCTCACTTGATGTAATATCCCTCGCGTAAGCCACCGTAAAAACTCTCATAAAATGAGGGTTATCAAATAATCAAATATTATTAATTATTATATTGATATTACATGACGAATATTCTTGTAATTCTTAATTATAAGAATATTGGAAGAATTATTTCTTAATTATTTTATTTAGAATAATTTAAATTCTTCTATGGAAATAAATTATATTTCCAAGTTGGTATATTTTATGAGTTTTAGAAATAATGAGTAATAGATTTGGAAAAAGTATGGATAAGTGATATTTTTCTCATAAGGAAAAATAAAATCTACCTTTAAAAATAAAAGCATGAGGGATTTATGGAATGCTTTTCTGATTTAGGAAAAATCAGATTTATGGAGGCTTTATGGATTGCTTTTCTGATTTAGAAAAAAGTTGGAATACTTTTAGGATTTAGAAAAGCTTGAATGCTTTTATGAATTAGAAAAGATGGAATTCTTTTATGATTTAGAAAAAAGTTGGAATACTTTTATGATTTATAAAATCTATTCCATTTTAATTAATTCTATTTTTTATATAATCCCATGAGAGAAATAGAAGAGGGAAATGGGAGAATACATGGAGAATGGAGCCAAGGAAGAGGAAGAGAGTATTTCAAGCATGCATCAAGAGATGAGTAACCATATTCTTTGAAAATCTCTTTGTTTGCATATGGACCCTGATTATATAATGATTGAATTTATTTGCAATAAAAAATTTAGTGTATTAAAAGCTAGATCTACACTTATTTATGCATTATTTTGATAAAACCCCGGGGGGATCTTGTTTAGAAGGATGAGTAGTTCCAGATATGGTATGGATCTGATGTTTTAGCCATATATTAGTTGTAGATCTGAATATTAACCTACAGCAGCTGAAGCTCCTCATATAAAATGCTGTCAAGTCTTTCTGCAGCTTTTCCAATTGTTTCTGCTATTATTTTTGAAGGATTCTTGCTCTTGCTTCAAGTAAATCCAATGCTTCTACAAAGGAACTTGATTATAGATCTGATTTCTTGATGCCATACTATAACATGAGTCTAATGGCTGATTTCTAGTGTCTTCCAGCAGAAACTGCACAATTCCTAAAGGACGGTTTCTCTATTTACCAACTCTCTCCTTTAGCTGATTTTCAGCTACTGTTGATTGTGGGAGATCTGTTAAAACCTCTAAACTCTTTTATTTTTGCTGAAACTTTTCTTGAGGTCTGACACAGCCTAAAATAAGGGAACCCAACCCTGTTCTATGTTATTTTCACACTGGATTTTTTATACAATGTCCTCCTTGAGCCTATTCCAAATTTTCCTTAGAGTGGAATTTAGCGCTTCTTCCTTGGTTGGTTTTTACTTCTCTTTTGGATCCATTGTTTAGATCTATAGATCTAAGGTTCCTAAGAGTAGAAAACTCTAAGAGGATTGTGTCATTCCCACACTTGCTGTGTTTCACCATTCTTCTATAGACAGAGTCTGGAACGGGCCAGGAAGCCTCTGGATTTCACCCTTCCTTGTGAAGGTGATGCATCTAGTAAATGCCCTGCCAGTCTATCTCTGGTTTAGATCTATTGGTGTAATTCCATATTGTTGTGATTCCATAGTGGAATATCTTAAGATATTCCCTACTGAGCCTATATTTTTCCATTTGGAACATTGCATAATTGTATGCAAGGAAATAATTATTGTGTTAAAACTCTTCAAAATGAATAGAAGATAAAAATATATCCTTGTATGCATTATTGGATTATATTCTTGGAGAGGAAAAAGGGTAATCACATGCTTTATTATGTAAGATTATTTAGAGAAACATATATGCTTTTATGCATGGGAAAAATATAGTTTTGAGTATTAGATTTCTAGAGAAAACGAAGATGAAATCACATAATATTTATTGTGTTAGCCCTCTTTTGGGAAAAATAATATGTATTTTTCCAACCTAAAAGGATTATCTATGGTATTAGCTTTATCTTGGGAGAATATTATGCATAGTTATTGGTTATATCTTTTGGATGAGAGGGAAATGTCACTTTGCATGCATAAAATGATAAGTGGTATGCGTTTGACCCTTGGAAAAGAAAAGTGTTTATTTTTCCATGAAATATTTATTTGGTTTCTTTTGGAAAGAAATATATTTTTTACATGTAGGAAGAACAAGATATGTTATTGCATGAACAAAACTATAACTTGTATGTTAACTTTGTTTGAAATAGAGTGGACATTGTTATACATAATAACCATTATGAATCGATCTTTGGTGGAAAAACTATTTTTAGAAAAGAACATGTATTCACATGCATAAGTATAACATCTATGGCATTAATCCATTTTGAAAAGAAAACATAAGAGTAGGCAAAAAGAGAAATTTCTTGTTGGGATAGTTATCTTGAAAATCTTGTTATGCATTTGTATGCACGGTATTATTATATAGTATGTTAGCTTTCTTTTGGAAATAATATGAAAGTGCACGCAAGATTTTGTTAGTGCTTGGTGGAAAGAGGATGCTTGATATTGATTTATTTGTTACTAATGCATGTGAAATGATGTTAAATAAGGAAACTAATGTCAATGTGGTTATGTTTTATAAATGCATACAAATATTTGTTGAAATGTCACAAATAGAGATTGATTATTTGTTTATTAATATTTTATCTAATCATGATATCAATTGTGCTGACGACAGAAATGGCAGGAAAGAAGGATGACTTGAGAAAAGGAAATTTCAAGTTTAACATTGTGGAAGATAAAGAGTTGTTAGTCCATGCAGGTTTAGTAGTTCCAATTGCACAATGATCCCCTGAAGGAAATAGTCTGAATACAAAGACAAAGATTGATGATTCGTGGGTAAATGGTATCATGATGATTGTAATAGCTTATAGCTAGTTATGTTTTATTTAAGATTATTTTTATATGTAAATTTTATGACAATGGTCAAGGGATGGACTCCCTTATAACCATTGAGTGAGGGGTGACAACCCTCACGAGCGTTTAATAATAAAATTAAACGTTTGCTGGTTTTCACCCTACGGGGTTTTCAGGGTATATCGGTGTCTAATGATGTGATTGTTCATTGTGTCATTTTAATGATGTTAATTTATTTCATGATGTGATGTTATATTATCAATTAGGTGATTTACTAATTGAGTTAAAATGATCATGGGATCGATGAATAGTTATAGCAGGAAAATTAAGTTAATATGCTACCACAAGGAAAATTAAGGGTTGTGTAACTCACTATTATTTTCACTAAATATTTATATATGTGATGATGATGGTTATTCAAATGGTTAATGCATAAATATAAAAAGTAATTTATAAAGTTACACATTCGTAAATGTTGAAAAAATTTCCTAACTCTAAGTATTTTTCTGCGAGGTTATCGGGGTATGTTACAAATGGTATCAGAGCAAAAGGTTGCAACACTGGCGCCTTTTGGGAATCATTATGCAAAAAGGAAGTAGAGGTATGATGCTAGTGGGCATCATCTCAGGTATGATTTTAATTAAACTTGTAGTATACTACAATTAACATGAGATGCATGTTGCATGATTAATGACTGCATGAAAGAGTAGATAGTTATAATGTTTCTTTAAAATTTGTGCTCATGAAATTTGAATATGGATGTGTATAAAATAAAATAAAACTTCTATTGTACCTATGAACCATCTTGAGCACTCACTGTTTATATTGCAGATTAATTACCAGCCTTTGAATGCATAATATGAGAAAAATGATTATGGTGCATAAGAAAAAAGAATGGAAAAACATGGCTAAATTTATCATGCACTACCTATAAATAATGAATACACATATGGTTGGTGTGATAACTAAATAATATAGAAGTTGGGTTTGACCCTGAAGAGGACAATGGAATGTGGAAAACAAAATATATATATATATATATTTGAACGAAACTCTTTAGTTGTTAAAGATAAGCAACGAGTGAAATAGAACTCACATAATGAACTTAAATTCAATGAAAAAATCATAGTAGCATAATTGTGGGTTATCTTTCTTCATTTAGAGTTGTAGAGGAAAGTTTTCATTCCATGTGTTCGACAAAAAGTGGTAATTGAGATCCACGGTTTTGTTATTTTAAATAATTTCATCCGTGGAAGTTTTGGATGTGATTAATCTTTAATATCAAGGGGTTTTCATACCTTGAGATCATGTAACCCCCATGGTGATTCCAAGAAAAGGTTATGTTTAGAAATGGATCCATAATTTGGTCAAATTTCTTGATTAGACGCTGTTGTAGGGATTGTTGGTTCTGTTATTAGCAAAAATTTTACCATTGATGATATTAATATGATTCATGATGTTCTAGAAATTCTAGTTTTACTATCTCTATGATAGTATAAATATATTTATGGAAATTTATTTCATCTTTGCTAACTAGTCCCTCAATGGTAGTAGATTGTATGCTTTCCAACTATTTGGAAGAATGACTTATCCACCATAGATTGCATGCTTGAAAATTGTTGTTAAAATTCCTCAATGGATGTAGATTTCATGCTTGAAAATTGTTTGATGGAATGTCGAATTGGTTGTAGATTGCATGCTTGCACACTATTTGAAAAAAAAGGTCTACAGTGATTGTAAATTTCATGATTGCAAATTATTTTCACAAAATTCCTCAATGGTTGTCGCTTATATGGTTGTAAGCTAATGGTAAGCGAAAAAAAAAAGAATCACATTTTGTGTCCTAGTGTTCAATGGGACTGTTAATTCTCTACAATATTGATGGTTGCTAAGGTGAGACCTTAAATAAAGTATCATGCTATGGTATGCAACATATGTTAATGTCTTTTTTTTCTAAGCTACATGATTATTATTATTATGTGGAAATTTTGAATGTATACCACCTATATTACATGCGATGAATTGTTGTCAATGTGCTTTGACAAATTGTGGACCCCATGTTGTGGGTCAAGTATAGATGCATGGTGTACATAAATTTTCCTTTGCCTTAATGATAATATGCAAATTGAAAATTATGTAAATTACAGTGGATTTGTAGACATTGACTATTTTTAGACATTGAATTTTTATTGGATTCAATGGCTATGGAAGCTATGATGGGATTGATGTAATGAGGTAATATTTTATTTTATTGTAGAGTTAATGAATACTTTGGTTGGGGTATTCAGGAAATAACTCTAGAGTTTTAGAAGACTTCTTGCCAGCTTATGGAAAGCTATTGGTGGTTAATTTCAACATGGACCTTCCCTAAAAGTCTCCTAAAAATCCCTAGGAGAAAATAATAAAGAGGAAATATTAACATAATGGGAGAGAAAGATTATGTTAATGACTTAGTTGGAGATAAATACTAAGTGGGGTAAAATAAAGCATAGCGGGAGAGAAAGGCATGCTTTAAAGAAAAAGAAGAGTATCTTTTTCGAAAAATATAAAACAAAAAGGCCTAGGCAAAAAGGTTGGCAGACCTTAAAGGAGGACGCTGCTAAAAATCTGTTGGGAAGAAATCACCAAGGAATCAATGAGGTTATTGATTCTAGTGGCAAGTAAATCTTAGCTCGGTGGGTAACTATTGGAGATAGTTCACGGTGGGGTGGAATATGCCGAGTTTCTCAATAATTCCCAAAAATTAACTAAGGTTAGATGAAATTTTGTCTATGTTATGTTACAAGTTTTCAAATTATCTAAAGATGTTGGATGTTACAATAGACTATAAATTTCATGTCTCAAAGTTGTTGCATGTGCTATATTTTTGCATGCATGATATATTAAATTATCTTAGCAAAAATTTAGATGAAATAGGTTGTGTTTTTATGAGAAAATGAACATGTCATAAATGGCTGATCTATATGCATGCATAGAGGAAATTAATTGAAATATATAGGCGACTGAAATAACTCATGTTACATAAAATAATAATTTATTGAACTTTAAATTCCTGACATATTAGAGGAACATGGCTGGAGATTAATGACATGAGCTTGAATTTGAATGAAATTACTGTGGGAGAGAAAGACAGTAATTTGCAAAGGAAATGGTTGGAGATAAATACCATGAGTTTGAATTAGATTTAAATTATTGTGGGAGAGAAAGACAATAATTTTTAGAAACACTAGTGGGAGAGAAAGACTAGTGTAACTCCTAAATAAAATGCAACGTGCACTTGATAGAGTTTTTCTTATCATTTTGATGATTAAAGGGCTAAGTGCTCCCTGAGTTTTTGTGAAATTAATATGATTTAGGTATTATTTTACATTTCCTAAATAATTGAATCAAAATTAAAGGTTAATGTTCCAACAAGAGAAGAACATCGAGGACGATGTTCTCTTTAAGGGGGGGAGTTTGTAATATCCCTCGCATAAGCCACCGTAAAAACTCTCATAAAATGAGGGTTATCAAATAATTAAATATTATTAATTATTATATTGATATTACATGACGAATATTCTTGTAATTCTTAATTATAAGAATATTGGAAGAATTATTTCTTAATTATTTTATTTAGAATAATTTAAATTCTTCTATGGAAATAAATTATATTTCCAAGTTGGTATATTTTATGAGTTTTAGAAATAATGAGTAATATATTTGGAAAAAGTATGGATAAGTGATATTTTTCTCATAAGGAAAAAGAAAATCTACCTTTAAAAATAAAATCATGAGGGATTTATGGAATGCTTTTCTGATTTAGGAAAAATCAGATTGATGGAGGCTTTATGGATTGCTTTTGTGATTTAGAAAAGCTAGAATGCTTTTATGATTTAGAAAAGATGGAATTATTTTATTATTTAGAAAAAAATTGGAATACTTTTAGGATTTATAAAATATATTCCATTTTAATTAATTCTATTTTATTATAATCCCATGAGAGAAATAGAAGAGGGAAATGGGAGAATACATGGAAAATGGAGCCAAGGAAGAGGAAGAGAGTATTTCAAGCATGCATCAAGAGATGAGTAACCATATTCTTTGAAAATCTCTTTGTTTGCATATGGACCCTGATTATATAATGATTGAATTTATTTGCAATAAAAATTTCAGTGTATTAAAAGCTAGATCTACACTTATTTATGCATTATTTTGATAAAACTCCAGGGGGATATTGTTTAGAAGGCTGAGTAGTTCCAAATATGGTATGGATCTGATTTTTTAGCCATATATCAGTTTTATATCTGAATATTAACCTACAGCAACTGAAGCTCCTCATATAAAATGTTGTCAAGTCTTTCTGCAGCTTTTCCAATTGTTTCTGCTATTATTTTTGAAGGATTCTTGCTCTTGCTTCAAGTAAATCCAATGCTTCTACAAACGAACTTGATTATAGATCTGATTTCTTGATGCCATACTATAACATGAGTCTAATGGTTGATTTATAGTGTCTTCCAGTAGAAACTGCACAATTCCTAAAGGATGGTTTCTCTATTTACCAACTCTCTCCTTTAGCTGATTTTCAGCTAGTGTTGATTGTGGGAGATCTGTTAAAACCTCTAAAAACTTTTATTTTTGCTGAAACTTTGATTGAGGTCTAACACAGCCTAAAATAAGGGAACCCAACCCTGTTCTATGTTATTTTCACACTGAATTTCTTATACAATGTCCTCCTTGAGCCTATTGCAAATTTTCCTGAGAGTGGAATTTAGCGCTTCTTCCTTGGTTGGTTTTTACTTCTCTTTTGGATCAATTGTTTAGATATATAGATATAAGGTTCCTAAGAGTAGAAAAATCTAAGAGGATTGTGTCATTCCCACACTTTCTGTGTTTCACCATTCTTCTATAGACAGAGTCTGGAACGGGCCAGGAAGCCTCTGGATTTCACCCTTCCTTGTGAAGGTGATGCATCTAGTAAATGCCCTGCCAGTCTATCTCTGGTTTAGATCTATTGGTGTAATTCCATAGTGGAATATCTTAGGATATTCCCTACTGAGCCTATTTTTTCCCATTTGGAACATTACATACTTGTATGCAAGGAAATAATTATTGTGTTAAAACTCTTCAAAATGAATAGAAGAGAAAAATATGTCCTTGTATGCATTATTGGATTATATTCTTGGAGAGGAAAAAGCGTAATCACATGCTTTATTATGTAATATTATTTAGAGAAACATATATGCTTTTATGCATAGGAAAAATATAGTTTTGAGTATTAGATTTCTAGAGAAAACGAAGATGAAATCACATAATATTTATT
The DNA here is from genome assembly GCA_034641835.2 of Pinus albicaulis. NCBI lineage: Eukaryota > Viridiplantae > Streptophyta > Pinopsida > Pinales > Pinaceae > Pinus > Pinus albicaulis. The sequence goes on from JAXQQM020078016.1 coordinate 46,244, forward strand.
GTGTTAGCCCTCTTTTGGGAAAAATAATATGTATTTTTCCAACCTAAAAGGATTATCTATGGTATTAGCTTTATCTTGGGAGAATATTATGCATAGTTATTGGTCATATCTTCTGGATGAGAGGGAAATGTCACTTTGCATGCATGAAATGATAACTGGTATGCGTTTTACCCTTGGAAAAGAAAAGTGTTTATTTTTCCATGAAATATTTATTTGGATTCTTTTGGAAAGAAATATATGTTTTACATGTAGGAAGAACAAGATATGTTATTGCATGAACAAAACTATAACTTGTATGTTAACTTTGTTTGAAATAGAGTGGGCATTGTTATACATAATAACCATTATGAATCGATCTTGGGTGGAAAAAATATTTTTAGAAAAGAACATGTATTCACATGCATAAGTATAACATCTATGGCATTAATCTATTTTGAAAAGAAAACATAAGAGTAGGCAAAAAGATAAATTTCTTGTTGGGATAGTTATCTTGAAAATCTTGTTATGCATTTGTATGCACGGTATTATTATATAGTATGTTAGCTTTCTTTTGGAAATAATATGAAAGTGCATGCAAGATTTTGTTAGTGTTTGGTGGAAAGAGGATGCTTGATATTGATTTATTTGTTACTAATGCATGTGAAATGATGTTAAATAAGGAAACTAATGTCAATGTGGTTATGTTTTATACATGCATACAAATATTTTTTGAAGTGTCACAAATAGAGATTGATTATTGGTTTATTAATATTTTATCTAATCATGATATCAAGTGTGATGACGACAGCAATCGCAGGAAAGAAGGATGACTTGAGAAAAGGAAATTTCATGTTCAACATTGTGGAAGATAAAGAGTTGTTAGTCCATGCAGGTTTAGCAGTTCCAATTGCACAATGATCCCCTGAAGGAAACAGTCTGAATACAAAGACAGAGATTGATGATTCGTGGGTAAATGGTATCATGGTGATTGTAATAGATTATAGCTAGTTATGTTTTGTTTAAGATTATTTTTATATGTAAATTTTATGACAATGGTCAAGGGATGGACTCCCTTATAACCATTGAGTGAGGGGTGACAACCCTCACGAGCATTTAATAATAAAATTAAACGTTTGCTGGTTTTCACCCTACGGGGTTTCCAGGGTATATCGGTGTCTAATGATGTGATTGTTCATTGTGTCATTTTAATGATGTTAATTTATTTCACGATGTGATATTATATTATCAATTAGGTGATTTACTAATTCAGTTAAAATGATCATGGGATCGATGAATAATTATAGCAGGAAAATTAAGTTAATATGCTACCGCAAGGAAAATTAAGGGCTGTGTAACTCACTATTATTTTTACTAAATATTTCTCTATGTGATGATGATGGTTATTCAAATGGTTAATGCATAAATATAAAAAGTAATTTATAAAGCTACACATTCGTAAATGTTGAAAAAATTTCCTAACTCTAAGTATTTTTCTGCGAGGTTATCGGGGTATGTTACACTTGATCAAAAAGATCATCAATTCTAGGCAAAGGGTATCTATTTTTAATGGTCAACTTATTCAGTTGACTATAATCAATGCACATCCTAAAAGTTCCATATTTCTTTTTCATGAACAACACCGGTGCTCCCCAAGGAGATACACTCGGTCTGATATACCGTTTATCTAACAATTCTTGCAATTGCATTTTCAGTTCCATCAGTTCAGGAGGACTCATTCGATAAGGTGCTCGGGAGACAGGTGTTGCTCCAGGAGAAGATCGATTGAGAAATCAATCTCTCTTTTTGGGGGAAGATGAGGGATTTCCTTTGGAAAGAATTCCTTAAATTCTCTTATTACTGGTACAGCATGCAGTAATTCCTCTTCAGTTTTCTGTTCTGTTTCTTCCACATGCACTGCATAAACTTGGTATCCTTTTCTAGCTATTCTTTTTAATTGCAATGCTGAAATTTGTCTTACAGAAATAGGTTTTTGTTTCCCTTTGAGAATAAAAGGTTTCCCTTGCTCATCTACACAATGCAAAGTCTTATCCCAACAGTTCATCAAGGCTTTCTTCTTTTGCAGCCAGTGCATTCCTATCAGTAGATCATATGAACCTAAGGGCAGAATGTTCAAATTTACCTCTGTTTGAAAATCATTTAATTTGATTTCTGTTCGGGGAAGTTTATGTGTTACCTTTCTCTTATTTCCAGTGGCCAGCTGCACCAACCATGACTGTTGAAATTTTTCAGTTTTTAAGTTACATTTTTCTACAATCTTTGGACTAATGTAACTCAAAGAAGCACCCGGATCAATTAGAACAGTAACAGATAGGTCAGAAATCTTACCCTCCATTTCCACCATGGTTGCTTGATGTTCTGCTTGCCGATTTTCTAATGATGCACTGATAGTTGGTATATTTCTAGCTATATCATTTACTGTTGTCACTTCTCGATCTCTCATGATCATATGAATGCTTCGATGAGGACAGTCCCTCAAAAGATGGGGTTCTCCACAGCCCCAACATTTCAGGGGTTCTCTCATTTTGACTGTCCCTTCCTTTTTATTGTCTCCATCTATTTGTTTGGAAGCTACTTGGGACTGAGCAGTTTGAATTTCTTTGGGTTTATTAAAAAATTTCCGCTGATGATCTCTGCCAAAATTTTTCAAATAGGCTGGTTTCGGTTTCCTCCCTTTGAACTCATTCCTATTTACCCAGCTTTTCCCTTGTTCAGTTTTTCCTTTGAACTGTTTGTAGCATAATCTGGCTTTTCTAACAGCTTCGTCCATTGTTTTTGGGTTTTGAAACTCGATTTTCTCTTTGTATATAGCAAGCAAACAATTCATAAATCTTTGAACTTTTTCCTTTTCTTCCCTTATGTAGGGTACATATCTCAACATATTTGTAAACTTAGTAACAAACTCATCAATAGTGAGCTGTCCCAGTCTAAGTTCATGAAATTCTTTGGCTTTATCATCATAGTAACGTTCATTTAGGTAGCGGTTCTTGAACTTAACCTGGAAATATTTCCAAGTGACTGTCTTTTCATCAATGGCATGCACCATTTTTGTCTCCTCCCAGCACAAGGTAGCCTTACCTTGTAGTTGGTAAACATATAATCTTGCCTTCAGATTGCTTTCATATTCATAAACCTGGAAATACTTAATCATATTCAGCAACTAGGCTTCAGCATCTTCCTCCTTCTCCCCATCATAGGAGGGAGGTTTAATCTTTCGGAATTCCCCCTGTAATTCCTTTTTATATTTATTTTGATGCCTAACAGCATCTTCCTCCTCAGACTCATCGGTTTTCCTCTTTCTGGAACCTTCGCCTTCTTGGCTGTTCCGAGAGGTTAATTCTCTGATGAGCTTTTCTTGCTCCTCACTGGCTAATGACAATCTGTCATTCTGGCTTTTTATCTCAGCCAAATCTTGTTGCAATTCCCACAACATAGCCATCATGGGTGCATTTGGATCTGGTGCCTCATCCTCATCACGCAAATAAACATAGATTTCATCACCTTCTGCCATCTTAGCACCACTGTAGACTACACAATACAGATAAGTGAAAATAAAATTTAAAATTTTTTCTACAGAAATACATTTATATAGTGAACACATAGCAATAGTGAGCACAATGTCACCAGCCCAGTTTTATAACTTGGGCTTTGATACCATTTGTCACACCTCCCATTTTACTTCTACAAACAATTTTTTTTTTATTTTTTTTTTGTTGATAGCTTTTCAAGTTTAAGGCTAATAAGGCACTTTGTTATTACGTTGTAGGTTTACACAAATTTTCTTTTCAATTTCTACTCATATACCAACTCTATCTCACCACATTAAAATTTATTATATTAATTATAATTACATTAGACATAACCTAATGTTTTTATTCTATCACCGCCACTTCCATATTCCATCTTCGTTGTATACCATAAACCTTTGAACCTTCAATCGATTCATATCGAGGGGGGTTTTGATTGGGTTCTACATGAATCCCATGTTATTATAGTTCCATGGACCTATGGAAATCCATTCGGTCGTTCGCATTTACCCTTCGTTGATAACATATAACCTTAGCGGGATTTGACTTACCCCATCGATAATTATGCACATCTGGCATTCGGTCCTTCATTCTCATTTCCGTCTTGTCAACATTTATATGAATTTGGGTGTATTTAATTGGACCTCCACGTAATTATCAATTTATAATTCTGTTCAATGAAATTGGGAATGGCGACGTCCATCTGTCTTCCACGTTGAGCTTTCATAAAGTCTTTAATATCGTCGTAAGGGTTATAGATGGTTTTGTTCCAATTGTGATCACGTGGTTTTAGTTCCACGTAATAATGGATTCATTACACCAGCTTACTTCGTTCCCAAAGCAATTTTCCACGGCATGGCCAGATCGATATTCGTTTATTTCACTGCTTGTCATATTTAATTTTGAACAGAGGGTGTACATGACCTATTAACTCCTCGATGCATGGTTTCACCATGAGGATCTTGCCAGGTGGATGACTCAGATGTATCTGGCTATTAGGGTTTCGTTGTTTGATTCAGGGAACATTGTTATAAACCGAGCTTGGTATTTGCCCGGTGGTTCTTTTACCTCCCTATTCGTTTGGTTTATCTCTTGACAGTGAGTTACAATGCCATGGACGCTGTGCGTGATTCATTTCCGGCTTCGCCTTATTCCTGTGATTTAATTTTCTCTTTCGGTAAGATCATTTTATAGTTTTGTAAAATTTTGCTCTATTATTATTTCACAGGCTTCCCATCTCTGGTTGAGAATTTCGCGCATTTCTTCGTGCCAGTGCTAATATTTTGGATCATCGTTTCCTGTCATCCGGTCTAGATTGTGATATGTATAACGAGTTGCTATATTCGTTTTGTAGAGAATGTGTTTTCTTCTCTCCAGGGATTCGAATGGCTGGGTTTTCTTCCCTAGCCTTTGCGATTCCTTGTGTCTCTTCTCAGAAGTGAGACTGAACGCATGCTATCATGGCTTCATGGCCCAACCCTCTTCTCAACTAAAGGTGGTTACGAGGGTATTAATTTGGTGCTATAAGGGTCTATGCTTCTCGGGCCCTGATCCAGGTGGAATAATCAGGTACAGGTACAAGTGGCCTGAGTAAAAGGCTCAAAAATAAAAGTGTTCGGATTGCTCTCAAACCAATTTTAAGTTGTATATCTCATAATTCTGAATCCAACGGTGCAGACGACACTCAATTCCGAGTCCGTATGAAGAATTTATAAGCGGTCAAAGTTTTGACTTGGTGACTGGGCAGCCTTAAAGAGGACACAAATTTGACTTTTTTCGGCCATCGGATTCCGGGAAGCTCAGGCTAGATTTCGGTCGAAATTGTGGCCTGGTTAATTGCACTCCTTCGGTCCAAAACCGAATGTTTCAAAAAACATAAGTTTGTTTTAGTAACAAAAAATTATTTAAAAAAAAGGGGGTGGGGGCCGTGAACCCCGCCACCCCCGTCGGCATATGTGGCACCATATATAATAATGGGCCGGTGAGAATCAAACCCGCCTGGCCATGTGGGCCGGCGTGATCCATGGGCGGCCCAACACCTAGCCACCATAACAATTTAAACAACGGCCACACCTCCAACCAACGGCTATAACATACATGCCATATTAAATGGTGCTGCCAGCGGGAGTTAAGGGGGCGGGCCGCCCAATGCGGACCTGACCCCCCTCATATATGGTTTTTAAAACAAATTCACGCCCATTTATTTTAAAAAAATAACTATCATTCTATGTTGGGAGGGGCGGGATTTGACCCCCCGACCTCTCCTCAACGATTTCTAAGATTTACCAAAGTGCCAACGGATTATTTTGGTTAACCCACCCACGAAAACTTATATAAACCCAACATTTTACAGTGCACCCAGGCCATGGAGGAGTGGAAGAGTGTGCACGCAGATCGAGGTTTTATTATTTTTTAATTGCAGTTTCAGTGGAACCATGAGCCAGAAAAGAGGTAGGCGGAACCCTGATTGAGTCTCAATTTTTAGAAGGGCGAAAGTTTGACTTTGTCCAAATGGGACAAATTTTATGTCATTTCAGCACTACTCGATGCCATGAGTCTGATGGCGTGCTCAGTTTCTGCATCTGAGTTTTTTTTATTTTTTAGCCACTTTTGGAAGTCGGTTATGCCAGTGTCAGATTTGCACGTGTGAGCAGTCGTTTTCACCTTTCTCGATGCTACAAGATTGATGGTATCTTCAGATTCAGCTGCAAAGTAGCTCAGCCTTCAGCAAAGGGTAGCATGAGGTATATGATGTGGATTCCATGTACTTCTTCATTTATTTCTCTTTGAGATGCATTATGTCTTGCAGATCCCGGTTGATACATGAGTCCTGGGATCTTTCTTTGTGTTGTTTTTGATGTACTTTCAGCTATGGATTTGTGTCATGTATGAGTCCCTTTTATGCCATATTGGTGAGATGCTCCCTTCCATATGGGTATTGTTGAGATCCCTTGTTTTCCAGGATTGGCGGGATACTCTCATTTGCTACATGTTAGCTATAGTCATACTGATAGGATTCTTTCTTTATGTATGAGAGTTCTGCAGTGGAATATCTCTTAAAGAAGTCAAGCCACTCCTGCGTGAGGGTGATTTTTCCTTGTATGTCATAGGAAAGCACGTCCATGTACATCTTTTTCAAACAACACATAATGCAGCGGCCTACACCATCTTAACACCAAGGCCCGGAGATGTAGTCCCTCCTGGACGAACTCCGTCATCAAACGATGTGTTCTTAAGATTGTAGATCTTGTTCATTTATGTTCCTCTTATTTACAGCTACAGTTGTTCATTTAAGTTCTTTAACATCTTAATTAAATGAAATTCTATTTATCAGCCGAAGTAAAAGGTCTTGGTTAAGGGGTATCAAGATTTTACCCTGGATCAAGCGGTATCGGAGCAGGTATTCTTGCTGATTGGATTGCAGGGCATGAACATTGAACTTTCACTGAGTTGAGCCATGGAAAGTGTCAAGGAAATGTACGAAACCATGCTCCGGGTGTCCGAGAAAGCGGACATACTGTACGAGGCTTACGAAAAACAAGCAGCAGAGAACGAAGAATTGAAGACCCTCCTACACAAAGAGAAGGAGGACAAACAACAGTTGCAGCTTCAGTTGCAAGCATGGGAAGATTGGAAGCGCAACAATGAAATTTTTCAAGCAGATCATGATGCCTTGAAGGCATTCCTAGATGAAGAGAAGGAAGAGAAGCAGCAGTTGCAGCTTCAATTGCAAGCCACGACAGAGGCGTGGGAAGATTTGAAACGCAACAATGAAACTCTTCAGAGAGATCATGATGCCTTAAAAGCATTCCTACAGAAAGAGAAGGAGGAGATGCAACAGATGCAGCTTCAGCTACAAGCCGTGTTAGAGGCAGTGACAGAAGTGAAGCACAACAATGAAGGCTTACAACAGCTTTCTTCATCTATTTCGCAATCAACACCTAAGGTAAACAGTGTTGATTTTTCTTCAGTTTCTTCACATGATATAATTTTAGTTGGAAGTGTAGAGATACCCATCGCAAGTACCGACATGGGGCTCCTCACTAAAATGGGGTACAAAGGAGGAGGACTTGGCATTCATGATCATGGCATCACCGAACCATTGGAGGTTGTGCAACGACCTCGTTATGCAGGTTTGGGGTACATCGACGAAGGATGTTCGAAGGACATCAAAGGAAAATAGATAATGATGAACTCTCCAAGGAAGAGGAATGATAGGGAAACTTCACCATCGTTCCACGGCAGTGCACGTTGTAGTGAAGGAACCGAGGCGAGCTCCCATCATCATGATGGCACTGGAGACCACCCCAGAAGGTATACTAAGTCTCATTATTCCAGAGTGCATTTTGATTACAAGAATGTTGATAACCATGGTCATAAAATATGGCATTTTAAAACTTGTTATTTTTGTGGTTTAAATAACCATGTGATTTCTAAGTGCTGGAAGAGGATGGCAGCACAAAGGCGGAAGAGGCATGAAAAGCCTTCTCCCCAACATGAAAGGAAATGAGTTAAGCAGGTTTGGAGGAAAAGGAAATTTTGCACCCATTGCGATCGAAGTGGCCACCAAAGAGCCACATGCTGGAAACTTCATCCAGAGCAACGCCGTAAAGCCAAAGCACCCGTGCATGCACCGGTCGAAACCGTTGTTCGACAAGCAAGTTCACCATAGGGAAATGATCCACTCATTTTAATAAATGAGCAATGGTTCTTCTAGATTGTTTTTTCTAGAGATGTTAAGCTTGTCATGGCCATGTTGTAAGTCATTTGTCGCATTTTTATTATGAAAGTGATGATGTGTTTCCATCACTCATTTAAGTGACCATGATATTGTTTTTGGCCTTGTTGTATAAGTCATATGTTGGATCCTTTTCATGTAAAAAGTGATGATGTGTTGCCATCACTTTGAGATGTGACGATTATGTTTTGGTCATATTGTATGAGTTGTCTGATGCATTTCTTTCATGTAAAAGTGATGAGGAGTTTTACCATCACTTCGAAATGCGACGATGAGGTCTGGTCTTGTAATTTTGTTGAGGTATGATTCTATTTTGCTGTAAACTTGACCACCGAGTGCATGTTATAAACTCATGGCAAGTATGGAAATAGTTGTGTCATTGTTGGTCACATTGAGAATGTAATTTTCATTGTAGCTTTAGGCAGGTGTTGGCATTCCGATTCCGAAAAACAGAAGTAAAGGAGTCTTTAAGGGATGAGCCTTTTTAGACATTTGCATTTCTACAGTTGCAGGTGTTGGCATTCCGATTCCAAAGGACAAAAGTGAAGGAGTCTTCAAGGGATGTGCCTTTTCAGACATTTTCATTTCTACAGTTGCAGGTGGTGGCTTTGCATCTTGATTCTGAAGTATGTAATGTGAAGGAGTCTTCAAAGGATGTGCCTTTTCAGACATTTGCATTTCTACAGTTGCAGGTGTTGGCATTCCGATTTCGAAGTACGTGAGGTGAAGGAGTCTTCAAGGGATGTGCTTATTCAGACATTTGCATTTCCGCAATTGCAGATGTTGGCTTTGCATCTTCATTCCGAAGTACGAGAGGTGAAGGAGTCTTGAAGGGATGTGCCTTTTCAGACATCGCATTGCAGCAGTTGTGCTTGATGGCTTTGCATCTTGATTCCGAAGTACATGAGGTGAAGGAATCTTCAAGACATGTTCCTTTTTATACATTTGCATTTCAGTAGTTACAGGTGTTGGCTTTGCATCTCCATTCCGAAGTACGTGAGGTGAAGGAGTCTTCAAGGGATGTGCTTTTTCAGATATTTGCATTTCCGCAGTTGCAGATGATGGCTTTGCATCTTGATTCCGAAGTACGCGAGGTGAAGGAGTCATGTGGGGATGTACATTTCAATGACAGTTGCAGACAGTTGATGATAAGTAAAGCTTGATGCTTTTGGAGGACGAAAAGCTCCACACTGGGGAGGATTGATCCAGGTGGAATAATCAGGTACAGGTACAAGTGGCCTGAGTAAAAGGCTCAAAAATCAAACTGTTCGGATTTCTCTCAAACCAAGTTCAAGTTGTATATCTCGTAATTCTGAATCCAACGGTGCGGACGGCACTCAATTCCGAGTCTGTATGAAGAAGTTATAAGTGGTCAAAGTTCCAGGTTGACTTGGTGACTGGGCAGCCTTAAAGAGGACACAAATTGGACTTTTTCCGGCCACCGGATTACGGAAAGCTCAGGCTAGATTCTGGGTGAAATTTTGGCTTGGTTAATTGCACTCCTTCGGTCCAAAACCGAATTTTTCAAAACGCATAAGTTTGTTTTAATAACAAAAGTGTATTTAAAAAAAAGGGGGTGGGGGCCGTGACCCCCGCCACCCCCGTCGGCATATGTGGCACCATATATAATAATGGGCCTACGGGAATCGAACCTGCCTGGCCACGTGGGCCGGCCCGATCCACGGGCAGCCCAACACCCATCCACCATAACAATTTAAACAACGGCCACACCTCCAACCAACGACCACACCTCCAACCAACGGCTATAACATACATTCTGTATTAAATGGTGCGGCCAGCGGGAGTTAAGGGGGCGGGCCGCCCAATGCGGACCTGACCCCCCTCATATATGGTTTTCAAAACAAATTCCTGCCCATTTATTTTAAAAAAATAACTGTCGTGCTATGTTGGGAGGGGCGGGATTTGACCCCTCAACCTCTCCTCAACGATTTCTAAGATTTACCAAAGTGCCAACGGATTATTTTGGTTAATCCACCCACGAAAACTTATATAAACCCAACATTTTATAGTGCGCCCAGGCCATGGAGGAGCGGAAGAGCGTGCACGCAGATCGAGGTTTTATTATTTTTTAATCGCAGGTTCAGTGGAACCATGACCTAGAAAAGAGGCAGGCGGAACCGTGATTGAGTCTCAATTTTTAGGGGGGCGAAATTTTGACTTTGTCCAAATGGGACAAATTTTATGTCATTTCAGCACTACTTGAAGACATGAGTCTGATGGCGTGCTCAGTTTCTGCATCTGATTTTCTGATTTTTTAGCCACTTTTGGAAGTGGGTTATGCTAGTGTCAGATTTGCACGTGTGAGCAGTCATTTTCACCTTTCTCGATGCTACAAGATTGATGGTGTTTTCAGATTCAGCTGCAAAGTAGCTCAACCTTCAGCAAAGGGCAGCGTGAGGTATATGATGTGGATTCCATGTACTTCTTCATTTATTTCTCTTTGAGATGCATTATGTCTTGCAGATCCCGGTTGATACATGAGTCGTGGGATCTTTCTTTGTGTTGTTTTTGATGTACTTTCAGCTATGGATTTGTGTCATGTATGAGTCCCTTTTATGCTAGATTGGTGGGATGCTCCCTTTCATATGTGTATTGTTGAGATCCCTTGTTTTCCAGGATTGGCGGGATACTCTCATTTGGTACATGTCAGTTATGGTCATACTGATAGGATTCTTTCTTTATGTATGAGAGTTCTGCCGTGGAATATCTCTTAAAGAAGTCAAGCCACTCCTGCGTGAGGGCGATTTTTCCTTGTATGTCATAGGAAAGCACATCCATGTACATATTTTTCAAACAACACATAATGCAGCGGCCTAGACCATCTTGACACCGAGGCCCGGAGATGTAGTCCCTCCTGGACGAACTCCATCATCAAACGATGTGTTCTTATGATTGTTGATCTTGCTCACTTATGTTCCTCTTATTTACAACTACAGTTGTGCATTTAAGTTCTTTAACGTCTTAATTAAATGCAATTCTATTTATCAGCTGAAGTAAAAGGTCTTGGTTAAGGGGTATCGAGATTTTACCCTGGATCAGGCCCCCTGGTTAGTTAAATGTTTCTTTTGACCAAGCGTAGGACGCAATTGCTATTTTTCGTTCTCTCGAGGTTTATCTTTGTTATTCGACTCTTAACTGCCAACCTCTATTCATGAAAATTCTATATTTCTATGTAGCAGGTTAAGGATGGAATAGGGGTTTCTCCCTTACCAGGTACGACGCCCTTCTCAGTCATTATTTTTACTTGGTTCGTGTTATTCCTACTCTCCATGTTTGGCGTCTTATTTATATTGGGTTTTATCTCTCGCAGGTAAATTCGACTTGCGTCATGCTCTCCTTCTCAACTACAGAGATACGTGACTCCCTTAGACATTAACATTTGTTTCCTCATGCTACTTGCAGGTCGGTATTAACCGAACTATGTCAGAAGAAATCCGTTCTTCTCTCCTGGTTATATGGTTTATCTTTCGACATTTAAAAATTGTAATGATACAATTGTAATTATTTTGACAACTATAATTAAATCCCAACTCTGAATATTTATTGATCTCTGTTCATGGGACATTATAAGGCTGCTCTCGGACTTGTACTATATATCCATATATACCTCTGTCATTACTGGCTTTTCATAATACCCATTTTTTATTTCAGTTATTGTTATTATTGTTATGTTCCAGCAGTACTCTCTCCTTGTTCATTTTGACTTGGCTGAAACTTAATACTTAACTTTTGGTATTTTAATTTATATATATATATATACACATATTCATCATTCTGTGTAAATTATTGCCTTCAAGCTCTCAGGCCATACAATTGTTAAACTATATTCATAAATGTGGTGATATTTGAATGAATAATATACTGTCATATAGAGTTTCCTATTCCAGGAGAACATAGCTTCTGTGGTAGTAAAATTTAGATATTTGAATGTATTCAATAGTCTTATTCTTCGGCATAACCTTCTCAATTTATTTCACCACTTTATTAAGCTGACCTTAAAGTCCAAATTCACCGTTTCCTTTTTCTGGGTAATTTAAATAACCAGAGTGATATGATTTTCTATAACAGAATGGCACAGTAGTTCTATGCAGATAATTGAGGAATTAATTTGTTATGAATTGCACAGAATATGTATCCAAAATATCTAAAGGGATGAATGCATCTGTATTTATATTTTTATGTTGAGCAGACATTTGGATTTATAATTTACTATTTTACCCCCTTGACTTGGGTTATCATGATAGACTATGATACATATATTTCAATATGCCAGGCTGTGGTGAATATGCATGTTGGATAATTACTTAACTTTCTTTTGTATTTCAATTCTATGCTCTAATATTAGGATGGTTCCATAAGATATTTGTCTAGGATCAGTCTTTTGTAAATTATTAGTTGCTTCCTTCTGCTATAGTATTTTCTGCTCACATGCAACTTCCTTGACCCTTTGAATTTCTAGTTACCTATGAATGGTGTGCTGACCCTGAGGTCAGTTTATAAAATCTCTCCTTACATTCTTTCATGCACAGTGTAAGTTGCAATTCATTTCCTACTATTTTCCAATATAATACAGGAAATTCAAATTTTCTCTCTCTCGTATGTACATATTAGAATCATTCTAGGAAACAGAAGGAGATTAAAACTAATTCACAAATTTTTCCTCTGAAGAGATAAGTATCCTCAGATTTAAACCAATCACTGGTTTAGAGACTCTGTTGGATTCTACTTCACAGATTTAAATTCTACAACTGTGCAAAGTTTCAAGGGTAAATACCTTATGTTCAATTCTGTTAAATGTAGAATTTATATTCTAATATACAGTCAAATTTTATATGTAGCCAATTCATACTATATGAAGTAGAACATAAATAAATTTAGAGACATACCACTCATGCAATTGACCAACCTCCCAACATTAGAGTCCTTTTGTCTCCCAGAGCTCACCCCCGAGCTGAGATCATCTCCTTGAAATAGATCAACCTCTAATATGTACAAGAGCAGCTTATTTAAGCTATTGTTCACCAAAGCATGTTTCTAATTCTGTATCCAGAATCTGAGGATGCTTTTCTTCTTGTTTGCCTAGGCTTCCCATTTTAGGGATTCTTTAAAGCTGTTTTATGCTTTTCCTCAGCTTTTCCAGCTTTTTACAGCTTCCCAACTACTTTCCTCATCATTGGGGGAATTCAGATTTTTCCTCGAAAATCTAAATTTGAAATTAATTTCTTTCAAGGATTTTTGAAAGATTGTGGGGAAATATTTGCCTCGTCCATCCTCACGGATTTAGCAAGTGATCTCATAAACCTCATTTTGGTCAATCTGCACCACATCATTTTATTCATTTCCTCAATTAAATATTTATTTACATTCACAAAATATTTATCCTTTGGGGTCCACTCCCCTTAGGATTAAAGTTCAAATTTCTAGCTTTGAAATTCAAACACATAAATTGGGGGTGTTACAAGAAATTTACATGATTCCTCTAGGATTGAGGAAGGAATGACACTCTTTTCAGCATTTTCTAAAAAAAAGGGTGTATTAAAGTCAATCTCCATGAATTTAGAGGATGGAGCAACACACTTTGCAACAATATTTCCTATAGTAGTGGAAAAAATGGGCTTGTCGCTACGAAGAAGGGTGAGCTCATCCCCTTAGCTAAGGATGTGATCTCAAATTCATCCACCAAGGAAGGAAATGATGAGGGCATGAGAACAATAGATAATGAATTCACAAAAGAGTTCAAGTTTATGGTTTCCATGCAATATAGAGAATCTATGAGTATATTGAGGTCTTCGATAGATAAAGAGGAGCGAGATGATACTATAGAAAAAGAGATGTCTTCCATCTGCAAATATTTGAGAGAGAGGGATGAGAAATGTGCAATAAGGGTCTAACCCTATCCACCACAATAAAAAAGCCACACTCTACCATTAAAAATTTATTTTTTCACTCCCCATATAATTTATGTAATGTGATGTAAAGCATGTAGCATTTTTTATATGTTTGTTTAGGGAATCATGTGCATTTCCCTCAGGCCCTACCACCTCATAATTTTGGCCAGTTGAATTTAGTTCTTCCAATGTTTGAGATTCTCGAGACCCTCTATCACATAGGCTACATATCACTAAATAATGTTCAAGCAATGTGGCTAGATTGCCCATTTCCAATATCATTGTTTTATTATTTTATCAATATGACACGTGCTCCATCACCAATGCCAATTCAACACTAATTATTCAAGAAAATGTGGACAAATTAGGATGACCAGTGTGCACCACAACTCTTACATATTTTTCTGAAGCATGTCACTATATTTCTTTCCCATGTCACTTGACGCTGGGATCTTGTATTCTTAAATTGATCACTTTTATTCAAAATTACCCACAATGCCTTTAATGTAAAACAATCATTGAACTTGAGTGCCACTATGTATTTATTTGTATTTTTGAATGGATTCAAATTCCACAATTTGGGTTAAGAGAGAAATTTTACCTTGGATATCTTTGTTGCATATAATTCATTTGAGCCATGAAAAATATATATAGTAAACGTGGAACAAAAATAGAGAAACATCCTTCATTGCAATGGTGATGCAACTTACTTCTAGTGATGCAGGATTGCACTCTACTTATCATCATGACGTTTATACAACTCACATGCATGTATAATGTGCCACAACACAAAATCAATTATCTCTCAAGAGATCCCATGCAGGAATATATAATATGGAAATATAGGTTTTTGATCCAATAT
Source organism: Pinus albicaulis (assembly GCA_034641835.2). NCBI lineage: Eukaryota > Viridiplantae > Streptophyta > Pinopsida > Pinales > Pinaceae > Pinus > Pinus albicaulis. The sequence continues at coordinate 61,277 of JAXQQM020078016.1, forward strand.
AAGAAACACCCACGTATGTATCTATATTGAATCTTACTTCTCTATTGGTTTCCAAAAACTCTCAGCATTAAGTGGTTGTGAAGGGACTTTGGATTTTGTGTTTTCAACTTTATGTGTGACGGGGATTTCCATGTTCCTAGTGATATAAGGGTAGTTGGTGTTCCCTTGCATTTTTTTGAGTGAAAATGAACTTGGTTCATTGTAAGTTATATTTCCATGCTCATTTTATTAGTGCAAGGAATTATGTAGAAGCTTACATTGTTTCAAAAAGAATAAAATTAGACTCTAAATTTTAGGAATGTATTCATAACATTCTCAATGTGCTCTCCCAAAAATATTTTCCTTCAAGACATCCTCTATGTTTTTGTTTGACATATATTCAACCCTTACTCAATGTAGGCTTGGAGGGAAAAAAAGAAAGAAAAAGTCAATCTTTATGTGACATTATTCAAAAATGATTTTTAAATAGAACTTTTAATATAAAAATTACATCAATAATAGATTGCAAAGAAAATGATATAAAAATCTATTAATGCTAATATTTGTTAGCTTAATATTAAGTCTTACAAGTATCTATTTTAAGTAGATAAATTTACTAAGTTTGCAATGGTATGTATAAGCAATTGTTGTCCATTTGAAAATACTTGAGGAAGAACAATTTTGATTCTCTAGTCATGTCTAAAGAGAAAGTCTTCCTCTACCACTAAACTTGACATCTTTAATAAAAATAATGTTAACCATATATTTTTGCTACCAATAAATTATTATTATTGTTTTAAACTTGAAGTTTCTAATAATTAACCATATATTTTTGCTACCAATAATAATATTTGATTCTCAATAGTTCATATATATATATATATATATATATATATATATATATAAAGACTAATTATTTTTAAAATTAATTATATATATATATATAAATTAAGTTAAAAATATCACATAAATTTTAAATTTTTGAATTACATTGTTTTAATATATATATATGCTTTGCACCATAACTCTCACCCAACCACTATTATGCGCACCCAAAGACTAAAAAACGCAGGTTAAAAGAAAGTTTAAATGAAAATATAAAAACGGAAAGTTAAGGACATGGATTGAACCGGCTCAATTTTAAAAAATATCATAAGTTCTAAAATAGTAATACTGAGTTAAAAGATTGTTTAATGAATAGCAATTAAAAGATTGGTTTAATGAATAGTAGTTAAAAGATTGGTTAAACCTAAATTTGAACCCAACGGTCGAAAAGGACATGCATAAAACTCACTAATACTGAAAGTTACGGACAAGGATTGAACTATATGGTCGCAAGTTTTAAAAAGCTCAGTTTAAAAAAAAATCACAAGTTATAAAATAGTAATACTGAATTAAAAGATGGTTTAATGAATAGCAATTAAAAGATTGGTTTAATGTATAGTAATTAAAAGATTACTTAAACCAAAATTTGAACACAACGGTCCAAAAAAATAAGCAGCATAAAACTCACTATATCCCTAGTCATTATATACTCGCGGGCCTGATGAATGAAGAATAAGAGAGATCGTTGATTGTGATGAATGTTGAACGAGAGGAGGAAATTCAAGAACGAAGAGGAGCAGGTGTCTCATGAATGAAGAATTAAAGGGATCCGTGATCGTGATGAATGAAGAATGAGAGGAGAAAATTCAGGAACGAAGAGGAGGCCGAAAACAACAGCACGAGCGATGGACTGGATTATTCATGGGGAGGGTAATTTTGAGTAATTTTATGTCCCTTTATTTTGTGTATGTTTATTTCATTTAGCAGAGACATTTGTGTAACCTGACAATTTTTTTTCCCTGTTCAATCTACAGGTTAACCATGGATGTGTTCTCTCTCAAAAATTCTGATGTAAAGTTTTCTGTTGTCTGTCTTATGGAGCGCTCCATACATGTTTTGTGTAGTGTTGTATGCATGAATGTCTTGTGTAGTGTTGTGGTATTCTTGTAATGTGTTGTGTCTTCTGTAAATGTTTTTTTTGTGTGCTTATGGTTTTTTGTTAATTGAGAGAGAAAGTCATGGCTGCACTGGTGGCTGAAGGGCCAATTGATCAACAAACACTTCAGAGTGAGATGGTACTCATGGAAATATTTAAATTCGTTCTTGTCTCTTTTTTCTCTGTTTCCTTTTCTAATGAGTTGGAATTTATATACAGGAGTTGCAGCAGCTTTTCTAATGCTTTTGTAGTAGAGAATGAGGAGTTTCCACAGATTTTGCAAACACGAGTTTCCATAGTTTCAATAGCAAATGAAAGATTCCTATGAAGCAAGGTTCAATAGCAAATGAAAGATTCCTAAGGAAAAATGTTAGTATTGTTTGTGAATGGCCTGGCTCTCATTTGTTTCTTTTTGCAGTTTAAGAATATCTTTATGATATATATCTCTAGAATAATTATGCCAATTGAGTGGGTTTTAGTCCTCTGTGTCGGTCTGTAATTGTTCTCCATAGAAATTGTGCCGTGGATTTCTGTAATTTCTTCCATAGAGATTGTGCCGTGGATTCATTCGACACATGATGGAACAGCACATCATCCAACCATTACCGAATGGTTGTGATAGCCTTTCTTTCCATTCATCTTTCATCCTTGCCAAGTTAGTTCCATCAATAGTTTGGCCCACAGAACAACAGAAATTCTGTCATCCGAGTCGTCCCTATTGACAGAACAACAGGAATTCTGTCTTCCCTATTGACCGAGCACACCTTGGTCAATAACGTTCCAAAATCTTGTGAAATGGCTCTACGGTATCGTTAGCTTGTAGGTGATACGGTGTTGTATTGTGGTGATGAATCATGAATTCCTTTACCAATGCAACCACTGCTCCACCAACAAAATGCTGACCCTGAATTCCTAGGGAAGTTTTTGAAGCCTCACACTCCTCCTCTCACCTTTGCTCCAGTCAAGACCTCCCAAGCCTCATCCCTATCCACCTTTGCGTATAGAGAGATTGAGAAGGTGGCTTAGTCAGTTGAGAGCCACCGCCAAAAACCTGTATATAGAGAGGCACAGTGAGAGCCAGATCTAGACATTCCTGAGAGAGACCATTTCTGTTGATTATTGTGCAATTCATAAGTGACACCTAAAAGAAACCTCAGAAATCCCGAGTAGGGTCTATCTAGAAATAAATGTCTTCTCCATAGGTTACAGATCTAATTCTAGAAGCATTTCTACATAGCCTACATAGCTAGTTACAATCTAGTTCTATTTTAGACATAGCTTTATATTTAATTAGCATGCATGGGATTGTTTTATTTGTATTATGTAATCAATTCAATTAGCATTCACTGGATTGTTTTATTTCTATTATGTAATCAATACAATTTTATTATGTTTCTCTTCCTTATGGGTTATGGCATTGCATTCGGTTCTAATTGTAAACAGTAAATTACTAAGGTCTTAATGGAATTTCCAACAATTAGTCTAAATTATGAGTCAGTTCATGCAGACTCCTGCTATTTTCATGCATAACATGGGAACAAGTACATGTACAAGTTCTCCTGTATGATGAAGTCAGTCAACAATTAGTGGAGACTTATGAGTCTATCAGTTGTGATAAGTTCAATCCGTGAGATATGTCTATTAGTATTTTTGAGTTTGAGTTCATGGGAAAGAAACCCGTCATTGGTTGGTAGTCAAGAGCACGTGATAGAAAACAATCATAAAACTTCACGCATGCGCACTCCCTAAACAATCATACAACTTCCCGCATGCGCACTCCCAAAACAATCATACAAGTTCACAACGATCTCCTAAAAGATTCCTTTTTCCCGTGTGTGTGTTATTAATTACGTAGATTTATAATTAAAAGATTCCTTTTTCCTCAGTGTCTGTGTTATTAATTACTTGGTTTTATTATTAGGGTTGCACGTGGTAACTCTCAAATAATCACAAGATTTTTTTTTTTCTCAGTTATTAATTATATTACGTAGTTTTTCTAATTAATTATATAGCAATGCTTACTTTTTTTTTTTATTAAATCTCCATTACAACATTTATTTTTACTTAGAGATCATATATATTTACCTAGAATCGGTGTTATCTATTTAGAATTTAGATCTTATATTTTATTATCATTTATTATTATTTTATTTTATATTTTAATTTGAAAAATATGTATAACTTTTTTTTGTTTCCATATGCCCACTGTATCTTCCTCTTCCTTGTGCTGGGAACAGATACTATTTCCTTTTAGCCAGAATAGAGTATGGAGTAGTGAATATCCATATCTTACCCAACCTTAGAATTAAAACCGGTTTCAAAAGCTAGACATGGCTGGGTCTATTTGAAATTTTATTTACTCAATGAAGTTTATTTAATAAAAGCATGCTATTCTTTCATTGAATTTAAAAGTTACCAAATATGTTTTCTTTTAATTTAGTTGTTATTATATTAAATTTGTAAATTATATTATATTGATATTATTTTATATAATAATATTGTATTAATATTTTTTATGAATATTTATTATACATTATAGGTTTATATATATGATGGATTTTTTTATGATTTGTACATTTAATTATGTTGAAAATTTTTATGAAGGGTTTGTATATTAACCATATTATTTGAATTTTTTATGTTTGCAGAAAATTTATCAATGTCATGTGTTCCTTGTATTCATGGTTTTAGTGATCTTTAGTTTATAGTAACTCCAATATGCACAACCACAAATATATCATTTTATTATAATAATAATTTTTAAACATGTTCTAAACATCTTCACTACATACACACAAATAGCAAAATCACTTTTACTACACATAAATAATTTAACATTTTTTCAATGTTTTAAACATTCTCCCACATACACCTAAATGGAAAAATCACTCTTATTCACATAAATAATTTAACATTTTTACAATTATTTAAACATCTTCCCAAAGCATTGCACACAAATTACAAAATCACTCTTATTCACATAAATCATTTAACATTTTTACAATGTTTTAAACATCTTCCCAACACATTGCACAAAAATGACAAAATAACTCTTATTCACATACATTATATAAAAATTATAACTTAAATTTATTTATATTTTTTAATTTATATATATATATATATATATATATTTTTTTTTTAAGATTTTGATTTTTTTTTTAATTATATATTCTTATTATAAGTATGTTATTAAGATATTTATATTATATTTTTTCTTCCTTTTCATATATATATAGATAAATATTTTTAATATTTACATATTTCTATTTTTATATGTTTAAATTAAATACTAATATATTAAATATTTAAATATTTTTATTATTTATTTTTATAAATTTACTCAATATATTTAGGGTGTTCGCCATTATTTAAACATTTTTATTAATTTATTATATTGAATGTGTATGTATTTATAAATATATTCTTCAATACTTATATATTTATATATTAATGTATCTGAGTTATAATGTATGCTTTAGATTTTTTATTTTGTATGTATATGGATGTATCATTTTGAGAATTGAAATGTTGTTTTTATTAGTTGCATTTAGATATTTAGAATTTATTTGTTGATATTTTTGTTTTGGTATGCATTAATGAATAGGATATCTATTTCTCTATGATATGTGTGAATGTATTATCTAGAGGTTTGCATTAGTTGCATGTACTTCTTTGGAGTGTTTATGAATATCTCATTATGCATGCTTTTGAGTATTCTTTCATTGTTTATTTGTATGTATATGCATATGTTGTTTGGGTATGCCTTGAGTGTTAAAGTGGTGGTTTCATTTGTATGAGAATTGTTTACTTGTATGTATATGGATCTATTCTTTGTTGCAATTGATGTGTGTTGATTACTTGTATTTTTTTGTGTTTGTATGAATCTATTCTTTACTTGCATTTTTGTAGGTCTATGAATTTCTTCTTCATGTGTATGAATATATTCTTTGGTGGTGTGTATTTTTTACTTGTATTCCCTCTATGTGTATGAATGTCTTCTTCATGTATGTATGAATCTGTTCTTTGCCACATTCTAATGTGTGTTATTTAGTTGTATTCTATGTATGTGTATGAATGTATTCTTCATGTGTGTATGAATCTATTTTTTTCCACATTTGTATGTGTCTTATTTAGTTGTATTCTTTGTATGTATATGAATGTATTCTTCATGTGTATGAATCTATTATTTACTACATTTTATGTGTCTTGATTACTTTTTTTCTTTGTATATGTATGATTGTATTCTTAATGTGTATATGAATTTATTCTTTTCTACATTTGTATGTGTCTTGTTTAATTGATTCTTTGTATGTGTGAATGTATTCTTTTTGTAGGAATTCTTCTTTGTTACATTTGTATATGTATTATTTATTTGTAGATATATGAGCCTAATATGTGCAAATATACTATCATTAATATGATTATAAATATACTATCATTATTTCTATATATTTTAATATATTATTTAGCATATTGATATATAAATATATTATTTAGAATATTGATTTATAAATATAGTAGTTTAAATATTAACTTATAAATACATTACTTTAAATATTTGTGAAATTATTATTATTATTATTATTTTATTTTTTTTTATTTTTTTTTAATTAATTTTTTATTTTTATTTTTTTATTTTTTATCTTTTTTCTATCTTTTTTCTATCTAAATTTTCATCATTTTATATGAAAAAACAATATACTTATTAAAATTACACTAAAAAGGACATAATATTATCCCACAACCTACACCTCAATTAAAGATTATCGTGTTATAGAGTATCATGCAAACCATGAAACTAAAACTAAAAAGAAAAACAACATAAAATTTATAACAACATTAATTTGTAATAACACATATTAATTAATTATTTAATACTAAAATCAATACAATAAATATTAATTTTATTTAAAAAAATTCATTCATTTGAATAATTTATTAAAAAAAATCATAATACTATAATTTAATAATATAGGGAAAAAATATTAATTCTAAAGTTTGGTTAATAATAAGAATTGTTTTAAATATAATAAACAAAATAAATACTTATTAATTTTAAACTAATTAACTTATAAAATAAATGCAATTATCAACATCATAATACTTATACTCAATTTTCAACACATGCATAAAATAATGTTAATTCTAATCTTCATTATAATTGTGATGTGTGTGAACATGTCACCTTGTGAGTCATTATTTGTAATGTTTGTGGCTATGTGTATGTTTGTGTGCACCCTATGTTTTTTTTGTGCATGTATGCATGTGATTGATTATGCCTCATTGGCAATGGATTGTGTGGGTGCGCATCTGTGGTTAGTCCCATGCCAATGATGGACCGTTTTTGGGGTCATATAAGCTCTAACCTTCACGTGGTTGACCCTGTTAGTAGAGATTTTACATCTCCAAGCCAAGAAGAGCTTTCTATATATATTTTTTTTTGACTTATTTAAGACATAACATTAGTTTTGAAATATTAAAACATTTTTTTAATAATATTTTTATTATATTAAAAATTTGTAAGACAAAAATTATAAAATAAATTGAAATATTTATCATTATTTGAAATTTAACATAAAATAATTACATTAACTCACTTAAGCCCTTCAAGCCTTACTTCTTTTTTTTTCTCCATTCACGGTTGCCTTACCTTTTAATGCAAAACACGTGGAAAACCATTCAAAACCACTGAAAAATCGACCTCTTCCTTTTCTCCTCGAGTCTCCTTCCACCGTACATTGCACTTCACAAATCGCAACATTTTTTTTTTACCTTTAACACTTACCCCTCGCTCTTTGTGGTTACGATATAGCGAAATCGCAAATCGCACTTTGTGTCGTTTACCTTTTACCTCTAACACTTACATCTTGTTCTTTGCAATTGCAATATTGTGAAATCGCACTTCACACCGTTTACCTTTTCTCACTTAACACTTATCTTTGGTCCTTGCAATTGCGATCTTGTGAAATTGCACCCTGCCGTCGATCGCACTGCCATGTCGCCCATCATAAAATCGCACTTCGCACATTTTAGCTTTTACCCTTAACACTTACCACTCGATTCTTGTGACTGCGATATTGAGAAATCGGAAATTGAAAATCACACAATTTAACTTTGTGCATAACACTTACCGTTCATTCCGCCGATGCGATAACTCTGCCATGTCACTCATCGCACTTAACAATTCGCAAAACTTGCCACATCGCAGATCGTAACCTGCAACCTTTACCACATTGCAAATCGCACTTCACACATTTTATTTCATTCCTCCTTATCTTTACCGTTATCCATCTAAACTTGTGATATTGTGATTCACAACTTGCCATTTCACTTTGCGCTTTGCATAACTTAATTCATTCTTGTTAATCCTTACTGCTATCCCTTTAATCTTACAAAGTTGCGATTGCGAAATTGCACATCGCAACTTTTGTTCTCCATCACACTCCGCCATCTCATTTTTGACCTTCGTCTACTCCAAAGTCATTTATCACACTATCATAATGTTTTGTAAGGTTTTAACCCCCCTGTTTCCACTTCCAAACCTCGTTTCATGTGTTAAACCCCCCATTAGCCTCTTTTAGCCCATTTCTTCCCTCCAAGCTGCAAATTAACTCTTTTTATTTATAATTAAGTCATGGATATCCTAGTTGCATGGATAGAAGCATGCTAGATAGATCATAGGATAAGCAGAGTTCATTTAGCTGTTTGGCCAAGTTAAGTGTGGTTTAGGATTAGTTTCCTTTCTGCTATTTTTTTTCTAAAAAGTAAATTAGTTTCCTTCATATCATTTCTTTTTAGAAATTTAATTTAGTTTCTTAGATTCATTTCCTTCCTACACATTAAATTAGTTTCATTTCTTTCATTTCCTTTCTGCAATCATAGTTATTCTTTTTTTCTTCATCTGTGGGAATGGAGAAGGCATATTGTAAGCATCCTTCAATGATTCCCCATACATTTTATTCAAGTGATTGTAGGTAATATATTATTCTTACCTTCCAGAAAATTAGATTGGTTTCGTTGAATAATGGTGACCTAATAAATGTTGTCCCCTCTTGATTTCTCATCTTGATGAATATTCCTCCAAGCGATAAAGCTCCTTCCAAAGAGCCCAACTCTTATTCCAATTGTTAGGAAAAATAATGAGAGGGGAGGTGAATCGGTATTTTAAATTTTTATTTATTTTTCCTATTTTCATTTTTATATGCGACTATTATGAATTAAACCTGTGTATGCACGTGACTATTGTGAGCTAAAACTGTCTATGTACACTACTTCTATCTAGAATTCTATCTTATATCCAATCAACTTAGTTTTTCAATTAATTCAACATCTATTTATCTTGAAATAGTATGCATTATTTCATCAACATTAGATAAATAGTAATCATGTGTAATAAGAACGGAATAAAATATCACACATAAGAAAAACATATGAACAACTGTATTTTTTAGGGGGGAACTCAATGTGGGAGAAAACCACCCTTGTTTTCGTCTTCGTCTTATTTTTATTATGATAAAATAATTCTTACAATCTTGTATTGGCATAGACTCATACCATCATGCAAGTACCCACCTCCGTAAGTCTAAAACCTTCGCTCGTTCTCCAAAAACCACTATAAAGCAGCTCCAAACCCTGATATGAGTACCAACTACTATTGGAAGGAAGCTTCAACCTCTTTACTGAAGTATCCAACCCTCGACACCTCCATGGACCAAGCTTCATAAATTGTCACATTGGATCCATTGAACCAACTGAAAATCATGATAAAAAAATGTCAGAATATATATGCTACTATTATTTAGCATACATGTGTGTATATGTGACTTCCTTGAAGTATACCTACGTATAGATCTCAAAGAATTGAACCTTGAAACTGAGTCATTGTCATTATCAAATAGACACTAAGTTACATAACCAATGAATCATTATCAAATAATCACAGAGCCATCACAAATGTTCAATCACATAAAAATAGCAGCATCAACACTCTGTAATATATGAATCCACAATAACTTCAATCATCATAGTTAAAACGAGATCATCAAGTATGATCAGATATCATATTTAGGAAAACATTATTTTATATACGCACTTCCATGTGTACACGCTCCCTTCAGTAATCAAACCCGTGTACAGATCTGTCCAAACTAAAGAATCGGCATGCAACTTACTAGAATGAGACCCACGTATGCAAGAACCTTTCAGCTATCAAACGTGCATATGCATGCACCTTTTATTTATCAAACCCGCATACAGATCTACAATTATTGACTTATACCTTCATTGCACATCAGACCTTCAAAAAAGAACCCATATCTTGGCATACATAATAAAACATGGATCAAACATTAATATCACAAACCAAAACAATCCACACATAAATTATCAATGTATAATCATTTCATATCTATTGGATATGATCCATCATCATACTCCTGGGTGCACTCTTATTTAAGATAAAATACTCGTCAATAACATGTACCATGCACAATTTCTTTAGATTAAATTATTCAACAAATACTCATCACTTGCACTCAAAACACTTTGATATTCATCTCCTTGTATAGCTTAGGCCTTAGCCAATACCATGGGTCAAAATGAAACTAATGTTGATGTTATTATTTGAAGGAATAAAATATCTGTTTTTGGACACAATACTAAGGTCCAATACCATTTTGAGGACCCCTGGTATTTAGAATACCATGGTGCGGAAACAGTACATGCTTTCTCTTCTCTATACTCACGTATGTACGTGGCTTTGCTTTACAGAACCCACATGTATTTCTTAAAATATTATAATGTAACATCCATAAAATATTAAAATGTAACTAGATTTTCACTGTAAGGGATCCTAATAACAAGTAGAAACTAGCCAAGGGCTGCTACTTTTGTGCCACGGCTATTTCTAGTACCATCCATTAACAACATTCTTCCAAAATAATAATTTACAGTTTTTCCCTACATCCTCCTCACCTGAAGGGAAAAACTATGATTAATCAACATGGATGAATACCTTTAACGTGGAAAATAACAACTTGGAAGCCTATGCATTCTAAAAATAATTCAATAACCTATTATTCTGTAAGAATGAGTGACTACTACAACAATGAGAAGCTTGCAATTATGATAGTGTATCAATCGACATATATCATAAGATAAAAATTGTAATATTGTGAAGTGTCAAAAAAATTATTTTCAAGATTAACTCTATAAACAAGTTATTTGTTTCTTTCTATGATAGTGTAAATCTCGACACTACAAGATATATGTTCTTCAATATCATTTTTAAAATTAAAGGAAGGATGAGATATTCTCAAACCAAAATTTTAAAATAAAACGAAGGTACGAGATTCAATTGACAACTGATGGAGACAAATATTTTTTCATATCCAAGTGTCAGCGATGAGGTTGCGATGAAGTCGATTGTTTGTTTCATTTTTCACACATATTCATACCAAGATATGATGCAAGAAGTGTCCTTTGGGTCCTTATGGTTCTTGGATAAGTGAAGGTCGAAAGGAACCTGGGAGAGTTGGATGCAACATTTTTTAATGTGAAGTTGTATTGGTAAAGAAGTCATCGTTGGGATTTTTTTAATTCCTCACATGAAAGTGTTTCTTTTCATATCCTTTTGTCAAGTAGGTTGAATTTGGGTAAGAGGGAAGTTTTATTTTTAGCGATGATTTCATCCAGAGGTTTAGTCATATTAACAAAAGGTTTAGTGAAGCCTCCTACTCCCTGAATGTTGTTATGAGGAGATTGGGTCAAATTCAATGGGGCAGTTATTTATTTCTGATAGGTATATTTCATTTTCCATTTGCTATGGACACTCCTAATACCATCCATGCAAAAAATATTATTATTAATGTTTCATTCAGTATTGTCATCGTGTCCTCTTCATCATGATAATTATCAAGTTCCACGGATTTTTTTTCTTGGATGAATATCACTAGTTATATGAAGTCATGAACTTTGAAAGAGAAACCTTATTCAAATGCAACCTGACACTACACATGGTGTGATAATGTGTGTAATTGAATATTGAACAAATATTAAATTTCATATTTATAATTATTTTTCCTTATATTCCCTTACAACATTTCTTTACACCCTTTACAACAATATTTAGGTTAAATAATGGTGAGGGGAGGTAAATTTAGCTCCTAAAACAATTAAATAAAGTAAGTTTTATAAAACATTAAAAGCCTAGGGATCCTAAGTGAGTGACTATGATAGTTTACTTTTTCAATCTAAGTTTGGATTGTTAGTACACATGTAAATATCATGCAGATTCCATTGAAATATATTTTGTAGACGTTCTAAACCACAAGAATATCATAGTATATATAAGATATTGCATATTTTATCTTTCTCATTGCATCTTCTGAAACTACATTATAATGTCAAGGGTGGTCATTTCTAACCCCATTTTAGTAGAAATTGCAATGTGAGGTTGAAAGGTGTACATTTGGTGTGATGGATTAGGATTCTTATATGTACAGGTAAGAATATTATCTAAAGAAACATAGGTGAGATAATATAACTCACATTTCATATGAGCCCATGGACCATAGAGCAATATGTGATAAGGTGTTTTGTTAAGGCACTCCATGGTGAAAAGGCCACTCATTTGATGCCACACAGGAACAAATCAATATATAAGTATGGGTTGGCGTGGCCAAGGATAGGTGTTCTCATTGGTTTGTTTTTCTATAGTTTAGCTTCCCTTAGCTCAAAGTTTCTCAAGCCACTAGTTTGTCATGTCGATTTGTGAACAAACTAGCAAACAAATATATATGAAAAGATTGAAAAAAAAAAACATCACATTTCATACAATGTTTGATATAATGGATGGAATCAATGTATTTTTGAACCTTATCCTTATATTGGGATCAAAAGGTGTATTTTTAGTTAACTTTTCTCTCTTAGATATGGATTCAAGAGATATAATTTTTTTCTTAATGTGTCCACCCCATCCATAAGAAACAAGTTTGAGAAAATGATATTTTGTAAAAAGAATGCTATCTATGTGGGGAGACACACATTGGTAAACTAATAAAGTGAAAAAAGAAAAATAAAAACACATATTAGTAAATTTAATATGAATACAAAGTAGCTAACGAAAAATATTAAATCTTATGATGATAAAAATTAGTTGAACAATTAAAATATTTGGTAGCGCCTTTCATGCCAAGGGCGAAAAAAGAAATGTATATCACCTCTGACACCCTTTACCCCTCTATAGTTCAACCTCATATAATTTATGTTTGTTTTATTTTAAACAGAAATGGAATTTTGGATTATATTAAAAGAACTCGGATCTAACCCATAATCGTTACAATTCTTCTAAAAAACATGTTCCCAAAATTCCTTGAGGATTTGAGATTGAACTTGTAGTGTCAATCCAAATCCATAGATGAGAGCTCTGCAAAATAAAAGTTTTGTTACCATTCGAGCTAAATATTTTCCAAATAGCATTAATATCCAAATACATTTGCATCCCGTTCTTAATTTTTTTCCATTTTACCTTTGACTAGCTTCTATTTTTTCTTTAGATTCATCTAACTTATTATTTTACTTGGTGAAGTATATATTTCCTTTTTCCTCACTTGGATCTAACATGTGCTATATAATATATCTCAAGGATCATTCTTCTAGTTATTATCTAAAATATTTCTTGTACCTTTAATATTCTTATGTGATTCAAGCCTCTTTCTCCTAATCTACCTATGAAGTTGTTTTTTTAGAATTATTTTCCAAAGAGATAGAGGAATCACCAAAAATATCTGACTTGTGCTTGGCCACTTTTCGAACATTATCCCAAGGTTTTTTTTTTACAATTATTTTCAAGAGAAGCATTTGGGGAACCAAAATTCTTGGGATTTTCATAGGTATCCTTTATACATTCCACCTCAACTTGGCTTATTTTTGAGTTTCCATGAACTTGGTGGGAGTCTTTCTTGGATTCTAATGTCTCTTGTTGATTTTAATTGTTGTTGTGATATGGGGTAAGTTCATCTTTAAATAAAATATAATGTTATACCTTGGCACCTTCTCACTATCTTGGTTTGCAACTATCTTTTCCTAGCATTGATCTTTTGAGATTTGGAACATTTTTTGAAGGAATGGTTTGTTTCGTAACAAGCTCTACAGGGGAAATAAATATGATCATAATCTAGATTTTTCAACCATAATTAATTTTGGCTTGTTAATTTGATTTATGCAAGAAATCCTTTACTAAAGTCCATTTTCCCACAAATGTGATAATATGTTGGTTTCAAGTACTATTTTATATCATCACTACGCTCATAAAATCTACTTAAATAATTTCCTATAGCTTTAAATGATAGAAGAGTCCATAGATGCAAAGGTAGATTATGAGGCCTTACCCAAACTAGAGAAGTATAAATTGAAGCCGAAAAGGGGTTGAAAGAGGGGAACCAATGTTGCTTAAACAACCCTACACTTCCCTAGAACCACAATGGAAAAATATTAAGCTCATCTACAATTAGAAGTTTCGAGTGCTCAATAATCGAGGAGTAAAGATATATTAAACATGGCCTTAAATTGTTTAATATTCATATCAAGCCATGCTATTAGAATAAATTTGTGTGCTTGAATGCTTCAACCAACAAAGGAATATCAAAATGAAGGGGATTCATGAACTCACGTACTTGAGAAAGAAATCTCAGTTTCAAATTTCACAACATCATGAGAAGATGGGTGAAACAGAAATTTACATGAGCCCTCTAGGATTAAGGAAGGAATGACACTCTTTTCAGCATTTTCCAAAACAAAGGATGTATTAAAGTCAATCTCCATGAATTTAGAGGATGGATCAACACACTTTGCAACAATATTTCCTATAGTAGAGGAAAAAAATGGGCTTGTCACTACGAAGAAGGGTGAGCTCATCCCCTTAGCTAAGGAAGTGATCTCAAATCCATCCACCAAGGAAGGAAATGATGAGGGCATGATAACAATAGATAATGAATTCACAAAGGAGTTCAAGTATGTGGTTTCCATGCAATATAGAGAATCTATGAGTATATTGAGGTCTTCGATAGATAAAAAGGAGTGAGATGATACTATAGCAAAAGAGATGTCTTCCATCTGCAAATATTTGAGAGAGAGGGATGAGAAATGTGCAATGAGGGTCTAACCCTATCCACCACAATAAAGAAGCCACACTCTACCATTAACAAATTATTTTTTCACTCCCCATATAATTTATATAATGTGATGTAAATCATGTAGCATTTTTTATATGTTTGTTTAGGGAACCATTTGCATTTACCTCGGGCCCTACCGCCTCATAATTTTGGCCAGTTGAATTTAGTTCTTCCAATGTTTGAGATTCTCGAGACCCTCCATCACATAGGCTACATATCACTAAATAATGTTCAAGCAATGTGGCTAGCATGCCCATTTCCCATATCATTGTTTTATTATTTTATCAATATGACACGAGCTCCATCACCAATGCCAATTCAACACTAATTATTTAAGAAAATGTGGACAAATTAGGATGACCAATGTGCACCACAATTCTTACATATTTTTCTGAAGAATGTCACTATATTTATTTCCCATGTCACTTGACCCTGGGATCTTGTATTCTTAAATTGATCACTTTTATTCAAAATTACCCACAATGCCTTTAATGTAAAACAATTATTGAACTTGAGTGCCACTATGTATTTATTTGTATTTTTGAATGGATTCAAATTCCACAATTTGGGTTAAGAGAGAAATTTTACCTTAGATATCTCTGTTGCATATAATTCATTTGAGCCATGAAAATTATATATAGTAAATGTGGTACAAAAATAGAGAAACATCCTTCATTGCAATGGTTATGCAACTTACTTCTAGTGATGCAGGATTGCACTCTACTTGTCATCATGATGTTTCTGCAACTCACATGCATGTATAATATGCCACAACACAAAATCAATTATCTCTCAAGAGATCCCATGCAGGAATATATAATATGGAAATATAGGTTTTTGATCCAATATAAGAAACACCCACGTAGGTATGTTGTCACACCTCCAGTAGCAATTTTTTTTTTTTTTTTTTTTTTTTTTTAAGATACCTCATTGGTATTCCTGGCTTTCCCCCTTAATACCTTAAGCTTGTTTTCTATGAATTGTCCAATTTGCTCTGAATAAGATTCCACATTTTTTTATAGTAGTATACAACTTTACTTATAGGACACGTATTTCATGGTTACTTATACCACTATACTACTTACCTGTATAGTCTTTGGCAATATAACTTTGTTATGCATATACAAATATAACACCTCTATTTTTATTTTACATGTTCAAACCTCTATATATATATATATATCATATATATATATACAAAACATGATGTTGGTATGTAAAATCCGAATAAGTCGAACCTCTTTATATATATTATAATATATATATATATTATAATATATATATATATATCAAATCTTATGTTTATATATCAAGTCCGAATACGTCGAACCTCTATATATATATATATCATATATATATCAAACATTAGGTTTGTATGTAAATTCCACGTAAGTCCCAACCTCTTGGTTTTATTTTATTTTTGTAATTACATGGTAGGGCCACCCTATTCATATTACTTATAATTTAAAATTACTCTATTAATGTTTCATTGCAACCTTACGTACATTTTAGCCGCATGAATTATATCAGCGATATTAGATAACACTGCTGTGTGATAAAACCTACATGCCGAATTTCTATGTGCGTGGTTTGTGTGGTAGGGTGACCATGCGTCCGTATACAGAAGTTGTTGTCGTTACTCAGGTTATTTACTATTACCATGGGCACCGATCAGAGTTTGATTAAACCCTAGATTGTACCCTAGCTCATGCGCCGCCCAGCCAACTTGCACGTATTAACGATTTAGGTTGTTGGTTTTTGTTTTGCAGGTGCCGGTTCTTTGGTGCGACTGTGTTGCGTGGCCACCCAGAATAACTGGTACAACCAGAGATCGCCAGCTCCGTTTGATATATTTTGGGATTCCCGATCGCGACAACTCCTTTACACCTTTGTACAATGGCTATGGTACTGTGACTGGGTTCATCGACAGCTGGAGAGGAAAAAGGAGAATGGTCTTTTCGATGAGAACCCTCTCACGAATTCGACCTGCAACCCGCCTCACAGGTACACTGCCCAGAATTAATATACTATTAACTTGACAGAGGGTACCAATTTTGCAGGTTAGCCGTAAGACTTGATTTCGCCAGAGGTACCTGAGCGAATCCTCGAACAGAATTTCATCAGTACGTATATCGACCTCGTTTTAGGGTTTAGATTTCATTATTTATCTCTTACTGCATCGAACCCCATTACTGGTTGTCTTCATTCTTTTTCATGGTTTAGGACCTGTTGAGCGAAGAGTTTCTGAACGCGCCTATTCGATTCGCACCCTACAATGAAACTCCTTACCTGGGAATCCTCCTCTGTTTTTAGCTGCGAAAGGGTTTCCTTCTACTTAGTATATGTTCATCGTTTCTTTTCTGTTCAGTGATTTTCATTTTGTTACTCTTATGCCAGTTATTCTTACATCGTCCTTACTAGTTGTTTTCATAATGTGTTGTAGGTTTCAGAGTTTAAATAACGCGTTCGGAGTGCATTCGGTGGATGGTGAAGAATGGGGATACGCTAGCCAAAAGAGCGAAATCGCATTCACAGATTTGATCCATGGTGATTTCTCTTAGCGCCATCCTGTCAATTTATTTTTCAACTTCCTCTATCTGTTCATAGGCCGGCGGCATTGGGTTTCCTGTTTTGACTCTATATATACTGACTCTAGAGATTTACCGCTAAGATCGGCTAATCCCCATTTATAACGCTCTGGTATGCAGGCGTGGCATCGATTTTTTTATTTTTTTCTGTTGTTACCAGCCTCCCTCGTGCCTCTGGTTCAGGGCATCAATGGCCAGCTCTCTGCCTACGTTTTTGTTTAGATTTGTTTCCATTCTACGGAAGACCGACCACTGACTCAAACCCTTTCATCGATCCACACTGCATTAACATATTTTATTTCTGCAACTAGATAGCCGTAATAGCCATGACCGTATTCAGGTGCGGGTGGATATATAGTTGCGTATCTGCAGGATTTAACATTTTATCTCCAGTCATATTACATAAACCCCAATATGTTGCACATACACTAATGCACAGTGCGGCCCTATGGCTACACACTATCCAAAATAATTTTGGTTAGAACCGGGCAAGTCGTCACGTCATTGTTTTAATCATTCTGGTGAGAACACTTAAATTCTTTTTTCCGCGTCATCTCCTTGTTTTATTTTACGCCTGGTTCGTTTTGTTCAACGTTTGTCAGATCCCCATGGTGCGGTGATCTATACCAGTCGGTTCACTCCGACGGTTTGGTTTATCATAAACCGAGACATAATTTGTATAATTTAGCATCACGCATGTATTTTAATTGCTATACTTTAGTTCCATTGTATATATAGAACTTAAGTTTATTTCATTGATTCGTTTGTTTTTA
Organism: Pinus albicaulis; assembly: GCA_034641835.2. Lineage (NCBI taxonomy): Eukaryota > Viridiplantae > Streptophyta > Pinopsida > Pinales > Pinaceae > Pinus > Pinus albicaulis. The sequence goes on from JAXQQM020078016.1 coordinate 79,773, forward strand.
TAGTCGGACTATGTATGGTTTTTATTTATAGCACGCGGTGGACATATAAAGTTCAGATATACTTATACTTGGCTCATTGGTGGCCGAGACCAATCCAATACCTAACTGTGTAGTGTCCGATTTTATTTAGATAATGGTTTTTTATATATATATATATATATTTTATACACACATATATAGGTATTCGATCTTTTAGGTGATGGTATATATCAAGCAGAGGTTTACTCGACTTCCCTAATGGTTAATTCAATGGTTAGATATGAAGTGAACTTTCAAAATGCTCTATAATTTCTAGGAGTGCTAACGCCCTACTCTCGTGTAAATTTTTACTTTGTGATTAATAAAAGTCAAGCTACATATGCTAGCATACTTGCTTGTAATTTATATTTTTCATTGAAGGTATCCTTATATGTTTTCAATGATACTTGACTAGAGAACCCTTATTTATAAGGCAGTTATTTTTCTATATTACAGTTTTGTCAATGAGGAAGAATATGTTTTAGATATGAATGCTATACCCTTATAAATGGTATCATGCTTATCTAGAATACCATTCTTCTTATTTTCTTTCATCAAAATTATAACTGTTAGTATGCTCCTATATGCAGCTTATAAAGGTTATAAGTGTTAGAAGGCTCCTATCTGAAATTTATATTCTAATATTTTTCTTTCGTTCTTTATGCTACATACCATGTATATATTTTAGTGCCACTATAATGTTTATCTAGCAATATACATAAGCATATCATGACATTTTTTATTCTTCGGGAACATACAAAATTTAATCATCTATAGAGGTCCAGAAACTTCAGATTTATGCCATCCTTGGTTTAGAGATTCTGGAGTTTCTACTCTATGGATTTCCTCGTCTACAACTAAACAGAATCTGGAAGGTGACTGCCTTAAGATGGATTATGTTAAATGTAGTACTAACATCCATCATATAAATTAATTTATTTGTATATATGTAGCCAATTCATGCCATAAAAAAATACCAAAAATTTCCTAAGATACTGCCAACTTGAATTAATAACCTCCCAACCTGGGGAGTCCCTTTATCTCCCAGACTCACCCCTGAGCAGCAGATCACCTCCCTGCAATGCATCAACCTCCCGACCGCTTTAGAGCCTTATTTAAGCTTCTCCAGCACCCTCAAAGCATGTTTTCTAATTTGGCGTCCCGTAATAGCAGATGCTTTCTTTCCGTTTAGGCTTCCCATCTGATTCTTTAAAGTTATTAAGCTTTTCCTCGCCTTTGCCGCCTTTTCTCACCTCTTCCCAACTACTCCTCTTCATTGGGGAAATTTAGATTTCTCCTTAAATCTCAATAAATTTCTTTCAAGGATTTTTGAAAGATTTTTGGGGATTTGTTGCCTTATCCATCCTCATGGATTTGGCAAGTGATCTCTAATTCTCTTTTTGGTCAAAATGCACAATCATTTTATTTATTTCCTCAAAATAAAATATGCAATTACATTCACACCATACTTATCCCTTGGGGTCCACCCCCTTAGGATTTTAGTTCAATTGTCTAACTTTAAAACTTCAACACACAAATTGGGGGTGTTACATATTCCCCCTCTGAAAATAAACACCTTCCTCGGTGTTGTTATTCAACTACTAAAGTTCATTTAAACAAAAATGGATATTTATTCATCATTTCAGCTTCCCTTTCCCAGGTGGCTTCTTCAACAGTAAAGTGCTTCCACTGCACCTTTACTCTGGCCACTGTTCTGTTTCTTGATTCAATTTCTTCCCGCTCCAATATTTGAAGCGGTTCTGGCAGAAACTCCCCTTCTGGTTCCACCTGTACAACATTCCAATCAACTATGTGAGAAGCATCATGCACGTATCTTTTTAATAATGAAATATGAAACACATTATGCACTCTAACATGGGGTGGTAAGGCCAGCTTGTAAGCCACTGGTCCCACCCTTTCTAAAATTTCAAAAGGCCCGCAATATCTAGGAGCCAGTTTTGCACAACTTCCAGCATAAAGTGTGCTCTTTTTGGGTTTGATGCGTAAATACACATGATCCCCTTCTTTAAATTCTCGGTGCACTCTTTTCTTATCAGCATAGCTTTTCTGGCGATCTTGTGCTGTCTTGATATTTCTTTGTATCTGTTTGACAATTCTTTCCATCTCTTGTAGTGCATCTAGTCCCAACACCAGTTTATCCTCTGGTTGACTCCAGCTCAAAGGAGTACGACACTTTCTCCCATAAAGTGCCTCAAAAGGACTCATCTTAATAGAGGATTGATAGCTGTTATTATAGGCAAACTCAGCTAAATGCAGATACTCTTCCCATTTTGATGGCCTATCCATCACGTACATTCTCAGCATATCCTCTAAAATTTGATTTGTCCTTTCTGTTTGCCCATAAGTTTGAGGGTGATAGGCAGTACTAAAATTCAGCTTAGTACCCATTCCTGCAAACAATCCCTTCCAAAATGCTGCTGTAAACTTAGCATCTTGATCTGAGACAATCACCTTGGGAACTCCATGAAGCCTTACTATCTCCTTTAGGAAAACATTTGCTACTTGAGCTGTTACAAAGGTAGACTTTACTGGTATAAAGTGAGCAGCTTTTGTGAGAGTGTCTACTACTACCATTACAGAATCATGTTGATATTTAGTCTTGGGTAATCGTGTTATAAAATCAAGGGAAACTGTGTCCCATTTCCATTCTGCAATTGGCAAAGGGTTTAAAAGACCTGCTGGATGTTGGTGCTCAACTTTGACTAGATGACATTCCATACATCTACTTAAATACTCTGCCACATCTCTTTTCATTCATGGCCAGAACAACTTCTTCTTCAAGGCTGTTAACATCTTTTGGTATCCTGGATGTCCTACATAGGCCTGTTTGTGATACTCATCTAGAATTTCTCTTTTCAATGACTCTATATCTGGAATGTACAACCTGTTTTTGTAATAGAGTAGCCCTCTTTGGTTTTTTGTGAAATCAGTTTTATCCTTTTTCTGTAGTTTCACCAAGAGTGCTTCATAGTTGGGATATTGATTTGCTGCTTTTCCTACGAATTCCTCTATCTCCATCTGGGCACTACTCCCAATGCTGGTTAAATGTTGACAAGAATTTCTATTTAAGGCATCAACAACTTTATTTTCTTTTCCCTTGATATGCTTTATATCCATATCAAATTCACTTAGAAAGGACAGCCATCTGGCTTGTCTTGCATTCAGGTCAGTTTGGGAGAAAAAATATTTGAGGCTAATATGATCAGTCATCAATGTGAACTTCTTCCCCAGCAGATAGTGCCTCCACATTTTTAAAGCATGGATAACAACTGCAAATTCTAAATCATATGCACTGTAATTCTGTTCATGAGTTTTCAGTTTTCTAGATTCATAGGCAATAACCGAATTTTCCTGCAATAGGACTCCTCCTAGCCCTTCTCTGCAAGCGTCTGTACATACAACAAACTCTTTATCAGGATCAACAATTTTTAATATAGGGGCTGAAATAAGTTTTTGTTTCAATTGTTCGAAACTGTTTTGACATTTATCAGTCCACACGAACTTAACACCCTTCCTTTGTAATGAGGTTATGGGATTTGCTATAGCAGAAAATCTCTCCACAAATCTGCGATAATAGCCTGCAATTCCCATAAATGATCTTACTGATGAGACATCAGTGGGGACTGGCCATTCTTTAATGGCTTTTATCTTTTCAGGGTCAACTGCCAAACCTTTTTTCGAGATAATATGACCCAGATATTGAATTTTATCTTTATAAAATTCACATTTACTGATCTTGGCATATAGCTGATTTTCTTTCAACGTCTGCAACACTATTCTTAGATGTTCCTTATGTTCTTCTTCATTTTTAGAATAGACTAAGATATCATCTATGAACACCAGAACAAATTTTTCCAAATACTTATTCAACACACTGTTCATCAGACACATAAAGGTGGCAGGGGCATTTGTCAAACCAAAAGGTAGGACTACAAATTCATAATGCCCATATCTGGTTCGAAATGCGGTTTTGCTGATGTCTTCTTCTTTAATTCTGAGCTGGTGATACCCAGTCCTGAGGTCTATCTTGGAGAAGACTGAAGCTCCTCTCACTTGATCAAAAAGATCATCAATTCTAGGAAGGGGATATCTATTCTTAATGGTCAATTTGTTTAGTTGACGATAGTCAATACACATCCTAAAAGTTCCATCCTTATTTTTCACAAATAAAACTGGGGCTCCCCAAGGAGATACACTTGGTCTTATATACCCTTTATCTAACAATTCCTGTAATTGCATTTTCAGTTCCATTAGTTCAGGAGGGCTCATTCGATAAGGTGCTCGGGAAACAGGTGTTGCTCCAGGTACCAGATCGATTGAAAAATCAATCTCTCTTTTGGGGGGAAGATGAGGGATTTCCTTGGGAAAGACTTCCTTAAATTCTCTGATGACTGGTATAGCATCCAGTAACTCTTCCTCAGTTTGCTGCTCTATTTCTTCTACATGCACTGCATAGACTTGGTATCCTTTTCTAGCTGTTCTTTTCAATTGTAAGGTTGATATTTGTCTTACGGAAATGGACTTTGGTTTCCCTTTTAATGTAAAAGGTTTCCCTTCTTCATCCACACAATGCAGGGTTTTATCCCAACAGTTCATTAGAGCTTTCTTCTTTTCTAGCCAATCCATTCCTATCAGCAGATCATAGGATCCTAATGGCAATATGTTCAAGTTTACTTCTGTTGGAAAACCATTTAATTGTATTGTTGTTTTGGGCAACTTATGAGTGACTTTTCTTTTGGTTTGCTGAACTTTTTCCTTTGATGATCTCTCCCAAAATTCCTTAAATATGCTGGTTTTGGTCTCTTTCCTTTGAACTCACCCTTGTTCATCCAACCCTTCCCTTGTTCAGCTTTACCTTTAAACTGTTGATAGCATAATCTTGCTTTTCTAACAGCTTCATCCATGGTCTTTGGGTTGTCAAACTCAATTTTATCCTTGTACACAGTAGGCAAACAATTTAAAAACCTTTGCACTTTTGCCTTTTCCTCCCTAATGTAAGGAACATACCTCCATAAATTTGTAAACTTACTGACAAACTCATCAATGGTGAGCTGTCCTAGTCTAAGTTCATGGAATTCTTTTGCTTTATCATCATAATAATAATTCTTTTGCAGTGGATTTATATTGGAATTCACTTCCATATAAAGCCTTTGAAGCAAACACAATATGCAAAAACAAACTTCATTTATAGCCAAGAAATTTTATGTAAGCCCTATTGATATTTTTGTGATAAACATAACACAAAGTATACATAAGAGGGAAATGGGTATTCAAACATCTTGAATGCACTTATTATTTACTTCTACTTTTTATCTCTAAACTAAAAAAAAAAAACCATAGTAATATAAGTAATTTAAAGTAAATGAAAAACCCCGCGTAGGGACATGAAAAGTAGATTGGCCTGTCAATAAAATGAAGGCGCCGAGCGATGGACATTAGTTCGTCCGATCTAGATTTTAATATAGGAATGTATAGCAGTAGAGCAAAGGACAAAACGAATGATAAATGCGGTATATATATATATATACATGTGAACCCGCATGAAAAGAAAACACCGAGACGCCGACCGAGTCAATTAGGTTTACATGAAAATTTCGTATAAAATCCCTACTGCCAATTGAAATAAACAAAGAACATATAAATCAATCTACGTTAGTGCGGTCAGACGTTTACCGCTCAACGTAATGCCGCGAGCTAACATCAACTCATTGAAATCCTGTGTTGCTATACGCATATATATATATATATATATATATATATATATATATATATATATATATATATATATATATATATATAAATAAACCAGAGAAGGTTATTAGCTCAAGGCGACATCGGTTCGGAGAAAACGTTAGATGGAATGAGTTACATGGCGATGGTATTGAGTTTATAGTGTTAGTGTCAAGTTATTTCCATTTCGGCCATATCTAAAGAATATCAAAGTGAACCTTCACGGTCAAGTCTGCGCAAACAAGACCGCTGGAGATCCTAATTAGGTTACATAAAAATAAAACTAAAAAAAAAAAAATCCATCTACTGCACTGTTCGAAACTATGATCTCGACCCGGATTGAACTGCATGCAACCGACGTAACATAGCCTTCTACGTATGAGGGGTATGGTAAACCTTCCCAAAACCCACTTTTCAAAATCCAAGCACGGAGGGTGTTCCATCCTCAGAAAAGACGAAAAATCAAAGAAAAAAAAAAGAACGCAATAGGATATCCGATGGCCAGCTTGCTGAAACCCAACAGAGGATTGTGGGTAGAATTTACCCCCTCTGCAGGCATACTAAAAAATAGCCACTTAGAAATGGATTAAACGCCGAGATGGTAACTTAATGAGCCAACAAGGAACTGAGTTAAACGCAGAGAGAACGAGAGCGCGGCCAAAGAGTACCGGGTAGAGCTCTGTCTCGAACTAAACCGGCTGCTACGCCGATCTACTGCCCCTCTGCGTAGACTACAATCGCAGAGTTGGTACTGTAATATCAACCACAAAAGAAAACGAAAACGAGAACAATAGGAAGCTCTTCAGCAAAATAGAACATGTTCACAACGAACTCCTAAAGAATGAAATCGGTGAATAGCCTGGTAGCGGAGACGGTAGGTTAATACACACCTGAAACCCTATTCCTCTGCCCAATAACCTCAGCAAATCCCGAGGGTGATTGAGCAGATACAGAGTGTCAATAGAATAGTACCAGTCAATATCACTCGGCGCCCGGAAGTTCTGAAGCCGTAGGCACGGGGGGTGTTGAGTAACCCTAAAGCTACGACGGCCAGCACGGGAGCTCTGCGTTCTCAGGACCTGAACCCGTCAGAAATGTAAAATCAAAGGCCACATGTCGGGTTTGTAAGGGATTGGGTACAACCTACGCCGCCGAGGGCTACTTTCTCACTCCGGGGAGAAATATTACACCTGCAACCACGAATAAGAAGTGTTAACACCCAACTGTACACGCCAAATCCGTCGACCATTTTCTGGTGCTAGGCGGCTTACATGCAAACTTAATTAGTACAACCACTGTGTACTGACCTATGGAAAAACGATGCACTGGTGCGGAGTGTATAGACAACAGAATAGTATCCGCCCATTTTCTGGTCTCATGACAGGAGGGAATACGCTGCCGAGCTGCCTGTTGTATTTCTTGTCGGTGTATGACGCGTCGAAGCGTGACCGGTGGTGTACAAATTCAATTTCGAACCAGGTCCTGTAGAGTTAGTCATGAATTAACAAATAGATTCAATAGTGAAAACAGTAAAACCCCATGGCAGTCATTTTCCGTGGCTCGGTCAACTTGAGTTTACGGGATGGATCGCATCTACCATAATGATTAATGTAGCTCCACCGTAATTATCATATAGTGAAGTCTGGAGGAGGAAAGTACGTGGCAGGAAATATAACCACGTAGGTAAGGCGTATCACCTATTGTCGTCGAAATAGTTTCGCCAACGTTGGTATAATATGCATATATAAATAGGTCATATGCCTGCGAAAGATCCCCATACAAAACAATAAGGGGGGGGGTTATTTTAATAACATGAAATATTTATAACGTCACTTCAACTACATTATAAACAAGGGTTGAACGAATATGGGATATATGTTTAATTACAGATGCGCCTTTTAGAGATATATTCTTTGAGTTAGTTGAACGAATATATGATATATATATAAATATAGATGCGCATTATAGATTGATGGTTCTTGAGTTAATATAGCCAAGGAATTTTGTATGCAAGATATGTTATAAAAATAAAGGGTTGAACCTATATATGTTAGATATATCTATACGAGTTTTACACATATTCATTAAAGTAAAAATGCAAAAGACCATATACAAGTAGTATATGAGATAGATATATATATATCTATATAATGATCTCCACTCATACATATATAGGTGTATTAAGGGTATTAGTTCCATATAGATATGGACACATAAATATATGTGTATAGTATGTAGGGAATTTCAAAAATGTATGGATTGAATACCAAAAGGGTGAGGTGAGGTTAGTGAAAAAGTATGTCTCTCAATATACCTATGGTTACACTATGGAAAAATAAAGGAACCTCATCTCTTAATATTATAACGGTATATATATATATATGTAGATATATGGTGTAAAGACATAGAAGTGTCCAACATTGTATGAAGATGGAAATTTTGGAGAGTATATCCAATGGGAAGTAAAGTTAGAATACGGAAATCATTATTTTAATCACTATGTGAATAGAAGGGAACCCCAGCATATAAAAAAAAAAAAAAAAAAAAAAAAATTCCTTAAACTGGAGGTGTTACAAATGGTAATCCTGTTATAAAATCCATGGAAACTGTGTCCCATTTCCACTCTGCAATTGGCAAAGGGTTTAGAAGCCCTGCTGGGTGTTGATGCTCAACTTTGACCAGTTGACATTCCATACACCTACTTAGATACTCTTCCACATCTCTCTTCATTCCTGGCCAGAACAACTTCTTCTTCAAAGCTGTTAACATCTTCTGGTATCCTGGATGTCCTGCATAGGGCTGTTTGTGATATTCATCTAGAATTTCTCTTTTCAATGACTCTATATTTGGAATATACAACCTGTTTTTGTAATAGAGCAACCCTTTTTGGTTTCTAGTGAAATCAGTTTTATCCCTTGTTTGTAATTTCATCAAGAGTGCTTCATAATTGGGATCTTGAGTTGCTGCTTTTCCCACCAATTCTTCTATCTCCATATGGGCACTACTTCCCATGTTATTTAAATGTTGACAAGCATTTCGACTTAATGCATCCGCAACTTTATTCTCCTTCCCTTTGATATTCTTTATATCCATATCAAATTCACTTAGAAAAGACAACCACCTGGCTTGTCTTGCATTCAGGTCAGCTTGAGAGAAAAAATATTTGAGGCTGATATGATCAGTCATCAATGTGAACTTCTTCCCCAGCAGATAGTGCCTCCACATTTTTAAAGCATGAATAACAGCTGCAAACTCCAAATCATATGCACTATAATTCTGTTCATGTACTTTCACTCAGACTCAGAATTGACCACTTTCCCAACAGACTCCCCCAATCCTTCTCTCCAAGCATCCGTACATACAGCCAACTCTTTATCAGATTCACAATTTTAATATAGCTGAAATGTTTGCTCTTAATTGCTCAAACTGCTTTGACATCTCTCCATTCACAACAATCAACACCCTCCTTTGTGGGGTTATGGGATTTGCAGAGCAAAAATCTCTCCACTTAATCGCGATAATAGCCTGCAATTCCCATAAATGATCTTACTGATGAGACATCAGTGGGGACTGGCCATTCTTTAATGGCTTTTATCTTTTCAGGGTCAACTGCCAAACCTTTTTCTGAGATAATATGACCCAGATATTGAATTTTATCTTTATAAAATTCACATTTACTGATCTTGGCATATAACTGATTTTCTTTCAACGTCTGCAACACTATTCTTAGATGTTCCTTATGTTCTTATTCATTTTTAGAATAGAATAAGATATCATCTATGAACACCAGAACAAATTTGTCCAAATACTTATTCAACACACTGTTCATCAGACACATAAAGGTGGCAGGGGCATTTGTCAAACAAAAAGGTAGGACTACAAATTCGTAATGCCCATACCTGGTTCGAAATGCGGTTTTGCTGATGTCTTCTTCTTTAATTCTGAGCTGGTGATACCCAGTCCTGAGGTCTATCTTGGAGAAGACTGAAGCTCCTCTCACTTGATCAAAAAGATCATCAATTCTAGGAAGTGGATATCTATTCTTAATGGTCAATTTGTTCAGTTGACGATAGTCAATACACATCCTAAAAGTTCCATCCTTCTTTTTCACAAATAAAACTGGGGCTCCCCAAGGAGACACACTTGGTCTTATATATCCTTTATCTAACAATTCCTGTAATTGCATGTTCAATTCCATTAGTTCAGGAGGGCTCATTCGATAAGGTGCTCGGGAAACAGGTGTTTCTCCTGGTACCAGATCGATTGAAAAATCAATCTCTCTTTTGGGGGGAAGATGAGGAATTTCCTTGGGAAAGACTTCCTTAAATTCTCTTATGACTGGTATAGCATCCAGCAACTCTTCCTCAGTTTGTTGTTCTATTTCTTCTACATGCACTGCATAGACTTGGTACCCTTTTCTAGCTGTTCTCTTCAATTGTAAGGCTGATATTTGTCTTACGGAAATGGACTTTGGTTTCCCTTTTAATGTAAAAGGTTTCCCTTCTTCATCCACACAATGCAGGGTTTTATCCCAACAATTCATTAGAGCTTTCTTCTTTTCTAGCCAATCCATTCCTATTAACAGATCATAGGATCCTAATGGCAATATGTTCAAGTTTACTTCGGTTGAAAAACCATTTAATTGTATTGCTGTTTTGCGCAACTTATGAGTGACTTTTCTCTTAGTTCCAGTGGCCAGCTGTACCAACCATGACTGCTGAAATTTTTCAGGTTTAACTTTACATTTTTCTACAATTCCAGGACTAATATAACTCAAAGAAGCACCTGGATCAATCAAAACAGTAATAGGTAGTTCAGAAATCTTACCCTCCATTTCCACCATGGTTGCTTGATGTTCTGCTTGTCAATTTTCCAGTGCTGCACTGATAGTTGGTATATTTCTGGCTATGTCATTTACTGTTGTTGCCTCTCGCTCTCTGCTAATCAAATGTATATTTCGATGGGGGCAGTCCCTCATCATATGGGGTTCTCCACAGCCCCAACATTTCAGAGGTTCCTTCATTCTAACTGTCCCTTCCTTTCTATTGTTCCCTTCTACTGGTTTTGAAGCCACTTGGGACTGAGCAGTTTGACTTTCTTTTGGTTTGCTAAACTTTTTCCTTTGATGATCTCTCCCAAAATTCCTTAAATATGTTGGTTTTGGTCTCTTTCCTTTGAACTCACCCTTGTTCATCCAGCTCTTCCCTTGTTCAGCTTTACCTTTAAACTGTTGATAGCATAATCTTGCTTTTGTAACAGCTTCATCCATGGTCTTTGGGTTGTCAAACTCAATTTTCTCCTTGTACACAGTAGGCAAACAATTTAAAAACCTTTGCACTTTTGCCTTTTCCTCCCTAATGTAAGGAACATACCTCAATAAATTTGTAAACTTAGTGACAAACTCATCAATGGTGAGATGTCCTAGTCTAAGTTCATGGAATTCTTTTGCTTTATCATCATAATAACGTTCATTTAAATAACGACTTTTGAACTTAGTCTGAAAATCTTCCCAAGTAACTGTCTTTTCATCAATGGTATGCACCATTTTTGTCTCTTCCCACCAGAGTGTAGCTTTTCCTTGTAGCTGGTATACAGCTAATCTAGCCTTCAGATTGCTCTCATACTCATAAACTTGGAAATACTTGATCATGTTCAGCAACCAAGCTTCAGCATCCTCCTCCTTCTCCCCATCATAGGAAGGTAGTTTGATCTTTCTAAATTCTCCCTGCAATTATCTTTTCTGCTTATGTTGATTTCTAGCTGCATCCTCATCCTCAGATTCATCCATCTTTCTTTTTCCAGAACCTTCGCCTTCTTGGCTGTTCCGGGAAGTTAGTTCTCTGATGAGCTTTTCCTGCTCCTTACTGGCTGATGACAACATGTCATTCTGGCTTCTTAGTTCAACCAATTCTCATTGCATCCTGTGCAACATTGCCATTACCGGGGCATTGGGATCTGGAGTAGCAAACTCATCCCGCAGATCCACATAAATCCCTTCACCTTCAGCCATTTCCACTGTACACACTTACAACACAGATTAGCAAGTTTATAAACTTCAGAAAAACAAAATATGTAATCAGTAGTGAGCACAAAACGACAGCCCAATCTGTTGTAACTAGTGCTCCGATACCATTTGTCACACCTCTAGTAGCAAATTTTTTTTTTTTTTTTTTTTCAAGATACCTTATTGGTATTCCTGGCTTTCCCCCTTACTACCTTAAGCTTGTTTTCTATGAATTGTCCAATTTTCTCTGAATAAGATTCCACATTTTTTTTTATAGTAGTATACAACTTTACTTATAGGACACGTATTCCACGGTTACTTATACCACTATACTACTTACCTGTATAGTCTTGGGCAATATAACTTTGTTATGCATATACAAACATAACACCTCTATTTTTATATATACCATATATATGTTCGATAAATATAATACCTCTAGTTTTATATATACCATATATATGTTCGACAAATATAATACTTCTATTTTTATTTTACATGTTCAAACCTCTATATATATATATCATATATATATATATATACAAAACATGATGTTGGTATATAAAATCCGAATATGTCGAACCCCTGTATATATCTTATAATATATATATCAAATCTTATGTTTATATATCAAGACCGAATACGTCGAACCTCTCTCTATATATATATCATATATATTCAAATATTAGGTTTGTATGTAAATTCAATGTAAGTCCCAACCTCTTGTTTTTATTTTATTTTTGTAATTACACGGTAGCGCCACCCTATTCATTTTACTTACAATTAAAAATAATCTATTAATGTTTCATTGCCACCTTATGTACATTTTAGCCGCATGCATTATATCAGTGATATTAGATAACACGAATGTGTGATAAGACCTACATGCTGAATTTCTATGTGCGCGGTTTGTGTGGTAGGGTGACCATGCGTCTATATACAGAAGCGGTTTTCGTTACTCCGGTTGATTATTATTACCATGGGCACCGATCAAAGTTTGATTAAACCCTAGATTGTACCCTAGCTCCTGCGCCGCCCAGTCAACTGGCACGTATTAACGAGTTAGGTTGTTGGTTTTTGTTTTGCAGGTGCCGGTTCTTTGGCACGACTGTGTTGCGTGGCCACCCGTAATAACGGGTACGACCAGAGATCGCCAGCTCCGTTTGATATATTTTGGGTCTCCCGATCGCAACAACTCCTTTACACCTTTGTACAATGGCTGTGGTACTGCGACTGGGTTCATCGACACCTGGAGAGGAAAAAGGAGAATGGTCTTTTCGATGAGAACCCTCTCATGAATTCGACCTGCAACCCGCCTCACAAGTACACTGCCCAGAATTAATATACTATTAACTTGACAGAGGGTACCAATTTTTGCGGGTTAGCCGTAAGACTTGAGTTCACCGAAGGTACCAGAGCGAATCCTCGAATAGAATTTCCTCAGTACGTATATCGACCGCGTTTTAGGGTTTAGATTTCATTATTTATCTCTTACTGCATCGAACCCCATTACTGGTTGTCTTAATTTTTTTTCGTGGTTTAGGACCTGCTGAGCGAGGAGTTTCTAAACTCGCCTATTCGATTTGCATCCTACAGCGAACTCCTTACCTGGGAATCCTCCTCTGTTTTCAACTGCGAAAGGATTCCCTTCTACTTAGTATATGTTCATCGTTTCTTTTCTGTTCAGTGATTTTCATTTTGTTATTCTTATGCCAGCTATTCTTACATCGTTCTTACTAGTTGTTTTCATAATGTGTTGCAGGTTTCATAGTTTAAATAACGCGTTCAGAGTGCATTTGGTGGATGGTGAAGAGTGGAGATACGCCAGCCAAAAGAGCGAAATCGCATTCACAGATTTTTATCCATGGCGATTGCTCTTAGCGCCATCCTGTCAATTTATTTTTTTAACTTCCTCTATCTGTTCATAGGCCGGCGGCATTGGGTTTCCTGTTTTGACTCTATATATACTGACTCTAGAGATTTACCTCTAAGATCGGCTAATCCCCATTTATAATGCTCTGGTATGCAGGCGTGGCATCAATTGTTTTTTTTTTTTTTTTTCTGTTGTTACCGGCCTCCCTCGTGCCTCTGGTTCAGGGCATCAATGGCCAGCTCCCTGCCTGCGTTTTCATTTAGATTTGTTTCCATTCTGCGGCAGACCGACCACGGAATCAAACCCTTTCATCGATACACACTGCATTAATATTTTGTTTCTGGGACTAGATAGCCGTAATAGCCATGGCTGTATTCAGGTGCGGGCGGAGATATAGTTGCGTGTCTGCAGGATTTAACATTTTATCTCAAGTCATATTACATAAACCCCAATATGTTGCACATACACTAATGCACAGTGCGGCCCTATGGCTACGCACTATCCAAAATAATTCTGGTTACAACCGGGCAAGTCGCCCCGTCATTGTTTAATCATTCTGGTGAGACCACTTAAATTTGTCTTTTTTCTAGTCATCTCCTTGTTTTAATTTACTCCTGGTTCGTTTGTTCAACGCTGGTCAGATCCCCATGACGCGGTGATTTATACTCGTCAGTTTATTTTGACGGTTTGGTTTATCGTAAACCCTAGACATAACGCATGTATTTTAATTGCTATACGTGAGTTCCATTATATATATAGAACCTAAGTTTATTTCATTGATTCGTTTGTTTTTATAGTCGGACTATGTATGGTTTGTATTTATAGCACGCCGTGGACATATAAGGTGCAGATATATTTATGCTTGACTCATTGATGGCCGAGACCAATCCAATACCTAACTATGTAGTGTCCGATGTTATTTAAATAATGGTTTCTTATATATATATATATATTTTTTTATACACACATATATAGGTATTCGATCTTTTAGGTGATGATATATATCAAGCAAAGGTTTACTCGATTTCCCTAATGGTTTATTCAATGGTTAGAGATGAAGTGAACTTTCACAATGCTCTATAATTTCTAGGAGTGCTAACGCCCTACTCTCGTGTCAATTTTTAATTTGTGATTAATAAAAGTCAAGTTACATATGCTAGCATACTTTCTTGAAATTTATATTTTTCATTGAAGGTATCCTTATATGATTTCAATGATAATTGACTAGAGAACCCTTATTTATAAGGCACTTATTTTTCTATATTACAGTTTTGTCAATGAGTAAGAATATGTTTTAGATATAGAATATGTTTTAGATATGAATGCTATACCCTTATAAATGGTATCATGCTTATCTAGAATACAATTATTCTTTTTACATCAACATTATAACTGTTAGTATGCTCCTATATGCAGCTTATAAAGATTATAAGTGTTAGAAGGCTCCTATCTGAAATTTATATTCTAATATTTTTTCTTTCGTTCTTTATGCTACATACCATGTATATATTTTAGTGCTACTATAATGTTTATCTAGCAATACACATAAGCATATCATGACATTTTTTATTTTTCAGGAACATACAAAAATTAATCATCTATAGAGGTCCAGTAACTTCAGATTTAGACCAACCTTGGTTTAGAGATTCTAGAGTTTCTACTCTATGGATTTCCTGGTCTACAACTAAACAGAATCTGGAAGGTGACTACCTTAAGATGGATTCTGTTAAATGTAGTACTAACATCCATCACATAAATTAATTTATTTGTATATATGTAGCCAATTCATGCCATAAAAAAATAGAATACCAATAAATTCAGAACATACCACAATCTGCAAATGACCAACCTCCCAACCTTAGAGTCCTCTTTGTCTCCCAGGACTCACCCCCGAGCAGAGAAAAAAAAAAAAATTTCCCCAAATCGAGGTGTGACAATGTCACTATTTATCTTCCTGTTACTAACTCGATCTTTGTATTCTAAATTGATCACTTATTCTAAAATTGCCCAATGCTCTTAATGTAAAACAATTATTGAACTTGAGTGCCACTATGTATTTATTTGTATTTTTGAATGGATTCAAATTCCACAATTTAGGTTAAGAGAGAAATTTTACCTTGGATATCTTTGTTGCATATAATTCATTTGAGCCATCAAAATTCTATATAGTAAGTGTGGTACAACAATAGAGAAACATCCTTCATTGCAATGGTTATGCAACTTACTTCTAGTGATGCAGGATTGCACTCTACTTGTCATCATGACGTTTCTGCAACTCACATGCATGTATAATGTGCCACAACACAAAATCAATTATCTCTCAAGAGATCCCATGCAGGAATATATAATATGGAAATATAGGTTTTTGATCCAATATAAGAAACACCCACGTAGGTATGTATATTGAATCTTACTTCTCTATTGGTTTCCAAAAACTCTTAGCATTAGGTGGTTGTGAAGGGACTTTGGATTTTGTGTTTTCAACTTTATGTGTGACGGGGATGTCCATGTTGCTAGTGATATAAGGGTAGTTGGTGTTCCCTTGCATTTTTTGAGTGAAAATGAACTTGGTTCATTGTAAGTTATATTTCCATGCTAATTTTATTAGTGCAAGGCATTATGTAGAAGCTTACATTGTTTCAAAAACAATCATCTTAGACTCTAAATTTTAGGAATGTATTCATAACATTCTCAATGTGCTCTCTCAAAAATATTTTGCTTCAAGACATCCTCTATGTTTTTGTTTGACATATATTCGACCCTTACTCAATGTAGGCTTGAAGGGAAAAAAAGAAAGAAAAAGTCAATCTTTATGTGACAAATTATTCACAAATGATTTTTAAATAGAACTTTTAATATAAAAATTACATCAATAATAGATTGCAAAGAAAATGATATAAAAATCTATTAATGCTAATATTTGTTAGCTTAATATTAAGTCTTACAAGTATCTATTTTAAGTAGATAAATTTACTAAGTTTGCATCAGTATGTATAAGCAATTGTTGTCCATTTGAAAATACTTGAGGAAGAACAATTTTGATTCTCTAGTCATGTCTAAAGAGAAAGTCTTCATCTACCACTAAACTTGACATCTTTAATAAAAATAATGTTAACCATATATTTTTACTACCAATAAGTTATTATTATTTTTTTAAACTTGACGTCAATAATAAAAAAATAATATTAACCATATATTTTTGCTACCAATAATAATATTTGATTCTCAATAGTTCATATATATAAAAAAGACTAACTATGTTTCAAATTAATTTTATATATACAAAATTTAATTTAAAAATATCACATAGATTTTAAATATATTTAAATTTTTAATATATATATATATATATATATATAACTAACTTAAATCAATATTATATTCATATCTCTTTTAACCATACATTTTTGTTACATATTTGGTTCTCATTAGTTCATATATATATAAAAAGACCAATTATTTTTAAAATTAACTATATATATATAAATATTAAGTTAAAAATATCACATAAATTTTAAATTTTTAAATTACCATTGTTTTAATATATATATAGATATGCTTTGCACCATAACTCTCACCCAACCACTATTATGCGCACCCAAAGACTGAAAAACGCAGGTTAAAAGAAAGTTTAAATGAAAATATAAAAACGGAAAGTCACGGACATGGATTGAACCGGCTCAATTTTAAAAAATTATCATAAGTTCTAAAATAGTAATACTGAGTTAAAAGATTGAATAGCAATTAAAAGATTGGTCTAATGAATAGTAGTTAAAAGATTTGTTAAACCTAAATTTGAACACAACGGTCCAAAAGGACATGCATAAAACTCACTAATACTGAAAGTTAGGGACAAGGATTGAACTATATGGTCGCAAGTTTTAAAAAGCTCAGTTTTAAAAAACATCATAAGTTATAAAATAGTAATACTGAGTTAAAAGATGGTTTAATGAATAGAAATTAAAATATTGGTTAAATGGATAGTAATTAAAAGACTACTTAAACCCAAATTTGAACACAACGGTCCAAAAAAAGAAGCAGCATAAAACTCACTATATCCCTAGTCATTATATACTCGCGGGCCTAATGAATGAAGAATAAGAGAGATCGTTGATTGCGATGTATGTTGAATGAGAGGAGGAAATTCAAGAACGAAGAGGAGGAGGTGTCTCATGAATGAAGAATTAAAGGGATCCGTGATTGTGATGAATGAAGAATGAGAGGAGGAAATTCAGGAACGAAGAGCAGGCCGAAAACAACACCACGAGCGATGGACTGGATTATTCATGGAGAGGGTAATTTTCAGTAATTTTATGTTCCTTTATTTTGTGTATGTTTATTTCATTTAACAGAGACATTAGTGTAACCTCACAATTTTTTTTCCCTGTTCAATCTACAGGTTAAGCATGGATGTTCTCTCTTTCAAAATCTCTTATGTAAAGTTTTCTGTTGTCTGTCTTATGGAGCGCTCCATAAATGTTTTGTGTAGTGTTGTGGTATTCTTGTAATGTGTTGTGGTATTAATTGAGAGAGAAATTCATGGCTGCACTGGTGGCTAAAGGGCCAATTGATCAACAAATAATTCAGAGTGAGTTGGTACTCATGGAAATATTTAAATTCATTCGTCTCTTTTTTCTCTGTTTCTTTTTCTAAAGAGTTGGAATTTATATACAGGAGCTGGAGCAGGTTTTCTAATGTTTTTGTAGTAGAGAATGAAGAGTTTCCACGGCTTTTGCAAACGCGAGTTTCCATAGTTTCAATAGCAAATGAAAGATTCCTATGAAGCACGGTTCAATAGCAAATGAAATATTCCTAAGGAACAAGGTTAGTATTGTTTGTGAATGGCCTCGTTCTCATTTGTTTCTTTTTGCAGTTTAAGAATATCTTTATGATATAAATCTCTCGAATAATTATGCCAATTGAGTAGGTATTAGTCCTCTGTGTCCGTCTGTAATTTTTTTTCCATAGAAATTGTGTCGTGGATTTCTGTAATTTCTTCCATAGAGATTGTGCTGTGGATTCATTCGACACATGATGGAACAGCACATCATCCGACCATTACCAAATGTTTGTGATAGCCTTTCTTTCCATTCATATTTCGTCCTTGCCAAGTTAGTTCCATCAATCGTTCGGCCCACAAAACAACAAGAATTCTGTTATCCCAGTCATCCCTATTGACCGAGCACACCTTGGTCAATAACGTTCCAAAATCTTGTGAAATGGCTCTACTATATCGTTAGCTTGCAGGTGATACGGTGTTGTATTGTGGTGATGAATCATGAATTCCTTTACCAATGCAACCACTGCTCCACCAACAAAATGCTGACCCTGATCATTCCTAGGGCAGTTTTTGAAGCCTCACACTCCTCCTCTCACCTTTGCTCTAGTCAAGACCTCCCAAGCCTCATCCCTATCCACCTTTGCGTATAGAGAGATTGAGAAGGTGGTTCAGTCAGTTGAAAGGCACCACCAAAAACCTGCATATAGAGAGGCACCGTGAGAGCCAGATCTAGACATTCCTGAGAGAGACCATTTCTGTTGATTATTGTGCAATTCATAAGTACCAGCTAAAAGAAACCTGAGAAATTCTCGGGTAGGGCCTATCTAGAAATAAATGTTTTCTCCATAGGTTAAAGATCTAATTCTAGAAGCATTTCTACATAGCCTACATAGCTAGTTACACTCCAGTTCTATTTTAGATATAGCTTTATATTTAATTAGCATTCATGGGATTGTTTTATTTGTATTATGTAATCAATTCAATTAGCATTGACTGGATTGTTTTATTTCTACTATGTAATCAATTCAATTTTATTATGTTTCTCTGCCTTATGGGTTATGGCATTGCATTCCGTTCTAATTATAAACAGTAAATTACTAAGGTCTTAATGGACTTTCCAACAATTAGTCTAAATTATAAGTCAGTACATGCATAGTCGTGCTATTTTCATGCATAACATGGGAACAAGTACATGTACAAGTTCTCCTGTATGATGAAGTCAGTCAACAATTAGTGGAGACTTATGAGTCTCTCAGTTGTGATGAGTTCAATCCGTGTGATTAGTATTTTTGAGTTTGAGTTCGAGTTCATGGGAAAGAAACCCGTCATTGGTTGGTAGTCAAGAGCAGGTGATATAAAACAATCGTACAACTTCACCCATGCGCACTCCCAAAACAATCATACAACTTCACAACGATCTCCTAAAAGATTAAAGATTCCTTTTTCTGCTGTGTGTTATTAATTACGTAGATTTATAATTAAAAGATTCGTTTGTTTAGATGGGCCCATAAAAGGATGTAAACTATTATTAATAAAAGGAGTAGAATTTTTTTGGTGTGAGGGGAATTAAACCCCTCCAAAAGGCTCTTAAGAAGGTCACATTTTAACCCTCCTTTGAGTTGTGTTCCTTGTGTTCATGGTTTTCATGATCTTTAGTTTATAGTAACTCCAATATGCACAACCACACATATATCATTTTATTATAATAATAATTTTTAAACATGTTTTAAACATCTTCACTACATACACACAAATAGGAAAATCACTTTTACTACACATAAATAATTTAACATTTTTAGGCCGATAGGCCTTCTCTTATGAAAGAGATCACTTTTTTGATCGTCAACACTTTTTATGTGAACCAGACACCTGTTCCTGGTTTTAAAAAATGGCACCTGTCATCCTTCACATGTGCGACTATCTCTACACGATCAACGGTTCCCTTTGTAGATGCTTCATCGGTCAAGCTCTGCTGGGGTGACTAACCACCTCCGCCCGACACTGGTGCTCATTCATTCCAGCCTACTTTATTCACCATTCTGTTGCCGTTATTAGCTCCGTCGACTATGTAAGTTCACGTTCAACCAATTGCTCTGCTTCAATTGGAGTCGCCTATGGGCCAATTTCTTTCTCAACTCATGAAGGAGCATCCTCACCTTCTTCCTGCAACATTCAATCAATAGTTAGAGAGGCTTGTTGCCGACTGCGATGCAGCTCGTATGGTACGCTATTGTTTTGGTGAAAACCTACACCCGCTAACTTACCAGTTGCATGTTTAAGGTAAGAAAGTTTAATCTAGGTTCCATGTCTTATTCCTTTCAAATTCCTCATGGGTTCTATAATTTTTAATTAATTTGGGGTAACATTTACATATGCTTGGTGAAAATGGAGTATGGCTTCCACCTTTGGAAATTGGGAAGATTATATTGTCTGATGCACGGAAGGTATGCAAATTCTTTGTGGAGTTTTCCTTTCTTTATGGTTCCTTTTCTTCGGGATACATTCCCTTTATTTACTGAGATCCTATTAATGTACCAGGATTTGGGAATGATGGTTAGACGTGGGCTTTATAGGTAAATTCCTTAAGATTTCATTCAAATTTCTTATTCTCACAGTACTTAATTTTTCAATACTTTACGTAATTCTTTCCTTGTTGGATCTTCTATAACGCTCTCCAATTTTGATATTGGAACTCGGCGCAAATTTCCCTAATGTTTTCAACTTCTCAATAATACTTTACTTTCTTTGCCCTACATGTACAGGTTCCAGATGACTTTCATTTCAAAGATGGCACAGTCGTTGTTGTGTAACCAGCTCCAAAAATAGAAGAAAAGAGATGTCAACACCTTAGAAATAAGCCACTTCGAGGGGGCAACCTCCAATACATTACATGAATGAAAAATTCTTGGATGATACAATTTACAAAACCTCCTTTCTATATATAGGAGTCCATGGGGCCATAATGTAATCCTAGTGGGCCACAATGTAACCCTAGCCGACCTAACAATAATAATTTAAGGGCACAATAATAACAAAATGGGGGTTACAAGGGTACAATAATAACAATAAGGGGGTTACACTAACAATAATAAGGGACTATACTAGTAATATAGGGACCTAACATGCCCATCTCCTTCAAAAAGTGTTGTCCTCAATGCTTGAGTAGCTCTGGGTGCTTCTGTATAAAATTCTCATCCTCCCATGTAGAATCTTCAGTGGGTAAGTTCTTCCACTTGATGAGATACTCTGAAATTGATCGATTCTGTAGTTGTCGAGTTCTTGTTTCCGTGACCACTTCCGGTTCCAATATGATTTTTCCTTCCTCATCAAGTTCTGGCAATATTGTTTGAACTGGAAGATTTTCACCTATAACCTTCTTTAAGCATGAAACATGGAAAATTTGATGCACTCGTGAAGAAGCAGGAAGCTCCAATTTGTATGCCATAGTACCAATATTTTGCAACACCTTGTAAGGACCATAGTACTTTGGCGATAATTTATTATCCTTATTAGCTTGATTGAGGGACATTTTTTTGTATGGTTGTAAACTGTACCTCCTCGATACTAAATGTTGTGTAACCAACTCAAAAAATAGAATAAAAGATATCAACGCCTTAGAAATAAGCCACTTCGAGGGGGAAACTTCCAATACATTACATAAATGAACAATTCTTCATCTTCATGAGTCATGGTAGAGCCTTCTGAAGGCTTAATGGGTGTTGAATTCTTTTTAGACGCCATTTTAGAATCCAATATTGATACCTTTTACTTTCTTTGAGGAGCTTGATATTGAAATTGAATTATCTCTGTAATTGAAAATCTTAAATATATGAAATTCAGCCCTGTAGTAGCCCTCTGAAGCTTCTTTCAAATGCCACAGGTCTAATCTAATTTGGATTCCCCAAGACAAAGTTGTGTCCAATCTCCCACAATGACCTAATTCTAGACTGGTTCAGTAGAGAAAACTTGTAGGACTTTCCACGTGTCACTGTTTCGTCCTTTGTCTCTGAAATTGATAGCCAAGAAACTACAGTCCGTGTAATTGCGACCAATTTTTACGGCACTCAAATCCACTGCCCAGAGAGAGAGTTATTGAACTTTTCCCACGATCACCTCTTTGAGATGAAATTCTAGGGAGCCTCGAAAAGCACTACCTTCCACAGATCATATCTCCAAAATGTTGCGAACCAAGCTCTAAAATTTTTTAAAGAATTTCCTCAAGATTTCAGTCACACCATACAAATTTTAGATTCTCGAACCTTCGTAGAAAAAAAATTATAGCGAAAATGCCACGATGACCTCGAAGTAGGAGCTTGAAAAAAAGACTCAACTTCCACAAATGATATCTCCGACAATATTGCCAACAAAGCTCGCAATTTTTACTAAGTTTAGACAATCTTCCTCGTGATTTTAGCTTCGCACCCTAAAAAATTCGCTCGAAACTTCGTAGAAAAAAAAGTTATAGCGAAAATTCCACGATGACTTGTTTGGAGCAAATGGGTTCTAGAATCCAAAGCTCTGATACCAAATGTTGGGAAACCAGCTCCAAAAAGAGAAGAAGAGAGATATCAACGCCTTAGAAATAAGCCACTTCGAGGGGGAAACCTCCAATACATTACATGAATGAAAAATTCTTGGATGATACAATTTACAAAACCTCCTTTCTATATATAGGAGTCCATGGGGCCATAATGTAATCTTAGCCGACCTAACAATAATAATTTAAGGGCACAATAATAACAAAATGGGGGTTACAACGGTACAATAATAACAATAAGGGGGTTAAACTAACAACAATAAGGGACTATACTAGTAATATAGGGACCTAACAGTCGTAACCTACGGTTACCAATTTTAAACTTATAGGATCCTGATGGTTTATCCAAAATTTGGAAGGCATCTTCTATACATTGTAAAGTGATTCGAGCCATTAACTTGTTAAATTGTGCTAGATACAAGGACCCTTAGGGTTACAATGAATTATGACTATTAAGACTGAATTGAATTCTAACTATTTTCGGATTACGGCCTTCGGCTTCGAACAACCATATGTAATCCAAATTTTATATACTACAGATTTCCCCTGCTTTTGTGAATTAAATTATTGTTTTACTTCATATAGTTATATATTTCTATCAAACTTTGATTCTAGTGTCGTTAACCTTCAAACCCTAGAGTGGTTTCTCTTTACCACCGTTGGTATGGAAACTTTTTTGAAGTGGTTTCTCTTTACGACAGTTGGTATGGAAAATTATGTTTAGCTTTGTATAATTGGTACAATCTTTCGACTGTGAAATATTTTTCCAGTTTTGTCACAATATTCATTTGAATTCCATTTTTTTCTCAAAAGTGCTATTGGAATAGTAACTTTAGGTAATAGTTTTGTTAGGTCTGAGAGTTTCACTCCTAAAGGGCTTTTCTAATTCGGGCATAGTCAGTGTCCCCCATTAAACAATTACTTCCTTTGTTATAGTGTTTCATTGTTTCAAGCTCTTGGAATCCATTTCATTATGGGTTTAAAATCCTTAAGAAAAATTCTATTCCTTTTAGGATTGAATTGAAACATTTACCTTTGGATATGATTCTCGATTTAAGTAAAAGTAAATTTTGATTCAGTGTTGATGCATCGATATGATGCTATTATTAAGTTCATAAATATCTAAATAGTAATTCTGTAGATTTTGATTCAACGTTGATGCATCGATATGATGCTATTATTAAGTTCATAAATATCAAAATAGTAATTCTGGATGAACTCTGCTTGAACTTGATGTTAGGCAGTGTCATTTCAGAACTTTCTGGATGTTTGCAGTGTTATTACAGACCTTTCGTTTGTGGGAGTGGGGTTACAAATTTCATAATTGTTTTTCTGATAATCATACCCACAGACCATAAGCAATTCTGTGCAGTTTATCCATCTGTCCACATGACAGAGCCATCCACATACAGAGCAGTTTTTTTCGATGAACTGAACACTGTAATATTGTTCAATTGATACAGATTAGTTTTTTAGAAAACTGAACACTATGTAATATTGTTCAATTGATACATATTAGTCTTTTGGAAAACTGAACACTTGTTGCAAAATCTGAATGCAGATCCACCATAAACAGGTCTGTGCAGTTTGTCCATCTGTCCACATGATAGAGCACTGGGTAGTATCTACATACTGAGCAGACATAGAGCAGTTTTTTTGGAGAACTTGGAGGTGCTTATTTATCTGCGAAAAAGGATAAAATCAGTAGGATGGGCTTCAACTTGTCAGGATCGTTGTTTCAGCTCTTTTTCTTTTGGTGGGTTCTTGAATCTTTCTTTTCAGACTGTCTTATTGAGGTGAAATTTAGTTCTTGTCCAGCCATCAAGACTTTATATTATTGCTAGGTAATATTGGCTTCTTGTCTTCTACTCTGAGATTTTCATGAAGGCTGCTTGAGTTTCCGCAGTATTGATATAGACCAGTTATATTCGATTTTGTTCCCGAACAAGCCAACCCCCAACCCCCCCCTCGTTCCTTCAATTTTTGAGGGACTAGAAGATACCATTACTTGCAAAGTTCTCTGTTTTGGCATCAGGGATGGGATTTATAGCTGTCTAAAGGATTTTCTAAGGGATATGTATGGTAGTGGTTGAAAAATTGCATTTCCATATTGTACCCATAGTAAAATATGGACTAATATTTCTGATTCTGTTTAGATGAGTTTGGAAGATTAACTGAAACTACATCCAAGGATGTTTTCTAACAGTTTATCCTCAAGTTCAAAGTGTACTTCTTTTAAGCTCTCTCTTCCGGCTTGCCAGAAATTCTTGAGCTCCTTGCCATAACTCAAGAAGTTCATGTTTGAATGACAACCTTTGCAAGATGTGGGTAATAGCATGGTCAGCTACCAGCCTACCACAGAATCGGAAGTTGAAACATCTTCATTACCATCCATTTTAAGGACTTTATCATAGAAATCTTCCATAATTAATCACGTCACTTGTTTATATTTGGCCCAAGGTACTTTTCATTGTGCCTTTTAGGTATAATGTCAAAACTAGGGAGATCACTTTGAACTAGGGCAATATCTATGTTCAGCAGGCATAAGAATAAGATGCAGTTTGTAGGCCAGTGAGAAAAAATATTGTTTTTGACAGCCCAGTAGTACCAAGTAGACATATTTTAGGCAGCCTCAACTCATTATTTTTCATGGCACTCATGATGATTGAGTAGTAGGAACTCGCGTAAAATCTGAGCGATGTCATAATGGAGGCTAGGTAAACATATAAATGCATTGTTTGAAAACTGTTGGGAGTGGTTTTTCAAGGGTTGTTTCAAAATTAAAAAGAATAGCATCTTTCTGATTTTGGTTTCTTTAGAATAGGATTAGCATGACTAGCATTCAGTTTTTGACTCCATAATTTCAAAAAGTGGACAGGCATTTACCCATTCTTAACATCTACTCTCTACCCATGAGAAAAGAAACACAAATGACCATGTTTATTTTTTAGCTTTTAGTTATCACCTCCTTTTTGTAATCTTTTTATTACAAAATATCTGAATCTTTAAAATGTATTGGAAACCTAAATTTTTCCCTTAAATGTCTCCAGTTCTAAATATATTCAAGAATGGGCTATGCATATACTAGTGGGGTATGGTAGGCCTTGTCCTCTCTGCAGGGCATGCATTGGTGGGCTAATGGGTATTTCTTGAAGAGGACAGATCTATGCTTAAGATAGTGTGTTTAGGGGCATACCCATGCAGATGTTACACAACATGGGTGGTGCAAACGACCACGCTATAGCCAAAGAAGTGGGTGCTAATAAATGTGGAGTAATGTTTGAGTCTCGGGTGTCCCCAACCCAATATTAGAATCAGAACAATCAATGGTCTTAGAGAAATGTTGATCATGGGAATGCTGTTAAACTTTTCGATATAGTCTCTCTCAAACATGTTAGAGAAAGCTTGATTCCTTGATCTTACTGGAGGGATTCAATTGTGCATTTCATGCTCTTTTGATAGTTGAGTAGAGAGGTTATGACGATTAAAGAATAAAAAAATTATGATCATAAATTGAGGTAACCAACAAGGACCATTTATATAATATAGGACATGTTTATATACTCCCAGATCTTCTGAAGGATGAAATTATTTGTTTGATGTTGCAGATATGTGGCTAAAGGGAAAAAAATTTGTAGCCTCATCATCTATTAGATGGACTACCAAAAGTAACAGGAGAGAACGATGAAGGCCAAAAGCTTCGAGATGGGCCGTTTGGAGATGTGTTGAGGTCCACACAGGTATACTTAGATCTTTTAATTGTTTAGAAGACATGCAACATTATTGCGTTTCCATAAATAGTAGACTTCAAAATCTGTGTAGTCACAAAATGTGTGCATTATTATTTTTGCCTCATGGCTATATGATGTATACTCCAGGAAGCCATCATTCTTCCACCATGGGTTGTTCTTGCAGTACAGCTAAGGCCTGGTGTGTGGGATTATGTTCGTGTCAATGTTGACAAACTTGCTGTCGAACAACTTTCTGTAGCTAAGTATTTGGAATTCAAGGAACACCTTGTGAATGCAACGTAGTGATTTGCATTGGGGACCCATAGATGTTTAAACTAAATTTGGAAAATTCTACTAGTGTAGATGTTGCCAGTGATATACTGAAAGTCTCATAACTAGATGACTTCAAGGAATTTTAAAGTTACTTATTGAAGATCGTAGATTCTCTCTATTTATATCACTAGATAACTTCTAGATATATTGAAAGTCTAATAACTGGACAACTTCTATGAATTGTAAAGCTACTTATCAAAGATCATAGAAGTTGTCTATTTATGTATCTTTTTTATTTTTTAATTGCCTTGATTTTATTTATGAATTACAAAATACAAAATAAGGTGATAAACCTTGTCAGTGGATACTTGTATATGCATCTCTCCATTTTAGGTGCATATTTGTCGGGGATATAAACTATAAATTGATACAGTTTTAGTCTTTTGGAAAACTGAACACTTGTTTCAAAATCTGAACGCAGATCAATCATTATGTCTGGAGAATTAACCATTATGTGTGGTCAATTTTGCTTACCTTTAGCTTTATGCATGAAGCAATGACAACAATTGTTATTCAAGAATGGTGGTTGTAGAGGATCGCTGAGTGGCTTTCTGGTGCTGTTTGAGTGTTTATTGATCTATTCCTCCTTGGAAACAAAAGAAAATAGAGATTTCTGATCATATGGCTTTGTAGAAACATCTCTTGTTATCCATGGTAGCATCTTGTGAATACAGGACTGACACATTACATAATTATATCAGCATACACACGTTGCGATTGATAAATTGCAAAACACTCTATTATGGCAATTCCTTTTCAAGGGGCAATCAAACCATTTCCAAGCTCTGAAAGGCCATCTCTGCTGGCTGTAGCAGTGGGATAAATAAATGCTTTGTTACAATGAAGGCTAAATTTTTTAGTACTGTTCAACTAATTTCCTGTGTCATCTTTTGTTCACCATATGGGTTTTTTGAATATAGCATCCACAATGTAAATGAAAAAGTACATACAGTGCCCCGATGGCTGGCTTCTGGTAAACCAGAGGTGGTTATATTATTGTTACTTTATCTACCATATTTGGGCAAATAATTTAATTCAGAAACCATAACATTTAATTTTGTTGAGATTTTAAGATAAACAATAGAAATAAATCTGAGGATCCAATGTACATATTCTCACAACTGGATGGATGGTTAAGATGTGCACGAAATAAATACACAAAACAGATTTTAACTTCCATGTTCTATGAGTATTTCTGTTATTTTTTTATACACTGTTTTTTGAAAATAAAGCAAGAAAGGAGAAACGGAAATGAATTAGACAACAAATATAGATTTATGTCAAATGGTAAGTACACACACACACACACACACACACACACACACACACATATATCAACAATAGTTGTGAAATTGTAAAAAGTAATATATGGTCAAAACTTTAATAATTTTTTTTTGGGTTTGAAATTGAATGAATAAACTAAAACCATGGTGATTGTACAAAGAACAAATTTAAGATTTATTTTTGTTGGTGTAATGAAGTAATGTGTTCCATGAAATTGTATTATGTGTTTTTATGTATTTATACAGTTTTGGTCTTTCATATTGAAGATGAAAATAAATACTCACGATTGGGCATGGCTTGGTTGTCTACAACTGATGAAATTGAAGTCCATTGATGTAACTAAATTGTAAATCCACGAGTATTTCGTCATGTCCAAGGGCAGATTTAATAAAAAAAGTATTCATTGTTGTTAAAAGAAATATATATTATTAATATTATTTTTATTTGAACTATGTTTATCCACAAGTATAAATGCCCATTTGTCCATTTGCTTTGTGATTTTTGCTAGGGTTGAAACCTGTGCTGATAAAACATGAATAATAGTTTCTAGTAAAGATGTCTCATTGCACATAAATATATCACATTTGAATTTTTAGCATATATACTTCCCCATTTTCATTCATTTTATTTTTGGCTTTACATATAATCTTTTCAATTTTATTTTAACTAATTAAATGATTTGATTATTGTTTTTTGTAAATTTTTTCATGAATAAATGTGTCTTTGACACACTCAATTTTTGTAAATTAAAATATCATCTCATCTATTGATTAGATTATTTTAAAATATGACATAATCAATTTAGTATTTAATATTCTTTCATATTGTTGTAATGACATTCGAAAAATGTTATTGTTAAACAACTCTAATATACTTACATATTATAAATTTAAGAAAAAAATACACCAAAAAAAAAAAGGTTTGAAGTTTCAATTGCTATTTTGTTATTTTTTTTTTATAACTTTTTTCTGATTTCTATTTTCTTATTTTCTTGTACAACTTCTCTAATTTCAAAATCCTATCGGCCTCTCTTTGCACCTTTTGGGGCAACTTCTAGTTTCAATGTTTTAAACATTCTCCCACATACACCTAAATGGAAAAATCATTAGTATTCACATAAATCATTTAACATTTTTACAATTCTTTAAACATCTTGCCAAAACATCGCACACAAATTACAAAATCACTCTTATTCACATAAATCATTTAACATTTTTACAATGTTTTAAACATATTCCCAACACATTGCACAAAAATGACAAAATCACTCTTATTCACATACATTATATAAAAATTATAACTTAAATTTATTTATATTTTTTAATTTATATTTTTTTTGGTTTTGATTTTGATTTTTTTAAGTTTTTGATTTTTTTTTTAATTATATATTTTTATTATAAGTATGTTATTAAGATATTTATATTATATTTTTTCCTCCTTTTCATATATATAGATAAATATTTTTTAATATTTACATATTTCTATTTTTATAGGTTTAAATTAAATACTAATATATTAAATATTTAAATATTTTTATTATTTATTTTTATGAATTTATTCAATATATTTAGAGTGTTTGCCATTATTTAAATATTTTTATAAATTTATTATATTGAATGTGTATGTACTGGTTTTATTATTTATATACTATAAATATATTCTTGAATGCATATATATTTATATATTAATGTATCTGAGTTATAATGTATGCTTTGGATTCTTTATTTTGTATGTATATGGATGTATTCTTTTGAGAATTGAAATGGTGTTTTATTAGTTGCATTTAGATAGTTAGAATTTATTTGTTGATATTTTTGTTTTGGTATGCATTAATGAATAGGATATCTATTTCTCTATGATATGTGTGGATGTATTATCTAGAGGTTTGAATTAGTTTCATGTACTTCTTTGGAGTGTTTATTCTTCTATGTTTATGAATCTTTCATTATGCATGCTTTTGAGTATTATTTCATTGTTTATTTGTATGTATATGCATATGTTGTTTGGGTATGCCTTGAGTGTTAAAGTGGTGGTTTCATTTGTATGAGAATTGTTTACTTGTATGTATATGGATCTATTCTTTGTTGCAATTGATGTGTGTTGTTTACTTGTATTCTTTTGTGTTTGTATGAATCTATTCTTTACTTGTATTTTTGTATGTCTATGAATACATTCTTTGGTAGTGTGTCTTTTTTACTTGTATTCCCTCTATGTGTATGAATGTCTTCTTCATGTGTGTATGAATCTGTTCTTTGCCACATTCTAATGTGTGTTATTTATTTGTATTCTTTGTATGTGTATGAATGTATTCTTCGTGTGTAGGAATCTACTCTTTGCTACATTCCTATGTGTCTTGTTTACTTGTATTATTTTTATGTGTATGAATGTATTCTTCATGTTTGTATGAATCTATTTTTTTCCACATTTGTATGTGTCTTGTTTAGTTGTATTCTTTGTATGTATATGAATGTATTCTTCATGTGTATGAATCTATTATTTACTACATTTTATGTGTCTTGATTACTTTTTTTCTTTGTATGTGTATGAATGTATTCTTAATGTGTATATGAATTTATTCTTTTCTACATTTGTACGTGTCTTGTTTAATTGTATTCTTTGTATGTGTGAATGCATTATTTTTGTAGGAATTCTTCTTTGTTACATTTGTATATGTATTATTTATTTGTAGATATATGAGCCTAATATGTGCAAATATACTATCATTAATATGATTATAAATATACTATCATTATTTCTATATATATTAATATATTATTTAGCATATTCATATATAAATATATTATTTCTATATATAAATATATTATTTAGAATATTGATTTATAAATATAGTAGTTTAAATATTAACTTATAAATACATTACTTTAAATATTTGTGAAATTATTATTATTATTTTTATTTTTATTTTTTTTTATTGTTTTTTTAATTAATTTTTTATTTTTATTTTTTAATCTTTTTTCTATCTAAATTTTAATCATTTTATATGAAAAAAAAATACACTTATTACAATAACACTAAAAAGGACATAATATTATCCCACAACCTACACCTCAATTAACGATTATCGTGTTATAGAGTATCATGCAAACCATGAAACTAAAACTAAAAAGAAAAACAACATAAAATTTATAACAACATCAATTTGTAACAACACATATCAATTAATTATTTAATATTAAAATCAATACAATAAATATTAATTTTATTTAAAAAATTTCGTTCATTTGAATAATTTATTAAAAAAAATCATAATACTATAATTTAATAATATAGGGAAAAATATTAATTCTAAAGTTTGGTTAATAATAAGAATTGTTTTAAATATAATAAATAAAATAAATACTTATTAATTTTAAACTAATTAACTTATAAAATAAATGCAATTATCAACATCATAATACTTATACTCAATTTTCAACACATGCATAAAATAATGTTAATTCTAATCTTCATTATAATTGTGATGTGTGTGAACATGTCACCTTGTGAGTCATTATTTGTAATGTTTGTGGCTATGTGTATGTTTGTGTGCACCCTATGTTTGTTGTGTGCATGTATGCATGTGATTGATTATGACTCATTGGCAA
Source organism: Pinus albicaulis (assembly GCA_034641835.2). Lineage (NCBI taxonomy): Eukaryota > Viridiplantae > Streptophyta > Pinopsida > Pinales > Pinaceae > Pinus > Pinus albicaulis. The sequence goes on from JAXQQM020078016.1 coordinate 111,689, forward strand.
TGGATTGTGTGGGTGCGCGTCTGTGGTTAGTCCCATGCCAATGATGTACCATTTTTGGGGTCATATAAGCTCTCACCTTCACGTGGTTGACCCTGTTAGTAGAGATTTTACATCTCCAAGCCAAGAAGAGCTTTCTGTATATTATTTTTTAACTTATTTAAAGCATAAAATTAATTTTGAAATATTAAAATGTTTTTTAAATAATATTTTATTATATTAAAAAATTGTAAGACAAAAATTATAAAATAAATTGAAATATTTATCATTATTTGAAATTTAAAATAAAATAATTACATTAACGCACTTAATCCCTTCAAGCCTTACTTCTTTGTTTTTCTCCATTCACGATTGCCTTACCTTTTTATGCAAAACAAGTGAAAAACCATTCAAAACCACTGAAAAATTGGCCTCTACCTTTCCTCCTCGAGTCTCCTGCCACCTTACATTGCACTTCGCAAATCGCAACATTTTTCTTTTACCTTTAACACTTACCCCTCGCTCTTTGCAATTACGATATAGCGAAATCGCAAATCGTACTTTGCATCGTTTACCTTTTACCTTTAACACTTAAAACTCGTTCTTTGCAATTGCGATATTGTGAAATCGCAAATCGCACTTCGCACCATTTACCTTTTTTCACTTAACACTTATCGTTGGTCCTTGCGATTGCGATATTGTGAAATCACGCCCCGCCGTCGATCCCACTGCCACGTCGCCCATCATAAAATCGCAATTCACACATTTTAGCTTTTACCCTTAACACTTACCACTCGATTCTTGTGATTGCAATATTGAGAAATCAGAAATCGCAATTCACACAATTTAACTTTGTGCATAACACTTACCGTTCATTCTGCCAATGCGATAAATCTGCCATGTCACTCATCGCACTTCAAAATTTGCAAAACTTGCCACATTGCAGATCATAACCTGCAACCTTTATCGCATTGCAAACCACACTTCACACATTTTAGTTCACTCCTCTTGATCTTTACCGTTATCCATCTAAAATTGCAATATTGTGATTCATAACTTGCCATTTCACTTCGCGCTTTGCATAACTTAATTCATTCTTGTTAATCCTTACTGCTATCCCTTTAAGCTTACAAAGTTGCGATTGCGACATTGCACATCGCAACTTTTTTTCTCCATCAAACTCCGTCATCTAATTTTTGAGTTTTGTCTGCTCCAAATTCATTTATCACGCTATCATAATGTTTTATAAGATTTTAACCCCCCTGTTTCCACTTCCAAACCTCTTTTCATGTGTTAAACCCCCCATTAGCCTCTTTTAGCCCATTTCTTCCCTCCAAGCTGCAAATTAACTCTTTTTAATTATAATTAAGTCATGGATAGCCTAGTTACATGGATAGAAGCATGCTAGATAGATCATAGGATAAGTAAAGTGCATTTAGCCATTTGGCCAAGTTAAGTGTGGTTTAGGATTAGTTTCCTTTCTGCTATTTGTTTTCTGAAAAGTAAATTAGTTTCCTTCATATCATTTCTTTTTAGAAATTTAATTTAGTTTCTTAGAGTCATTTCCTTCCTGCACATTAAATTAGTTCCATTTATTTCATTTCCTTTCTGCAATTTAGTTTAGTTTCATTAAAGTGTGACAAACTTCATTGAGAACCCCTAGAATTAGCACCATTTCATAAAGCAGAAGAGGATGACATGAACAGAATGCATCTGTTGTGTATAAATAGTTTATTCTTTTCTGCTTCATCTGTCGGAATGGAGAATGCGTATTGTAAGCATCCTTCAATGATTCCCCATACATTTTCTCCAAGTGATTGTAGGTAATATCTTATTCTTACCTTCCAGAAAATTAGATTGGTTTTGTTGAATAATGGTGACCTGATAGATGTTGTCCCCTCTTGATTTCTCGTCTTGATGAATATTCCTTCATGCGATAAAGCTCCTTCCAAAGATCCCAACTCTTATTCCAATTGTTAGGAAAAATAATGAGAGGAGAGGTGAATCAGTATTTTAAAACTTTATTTATTTTTCCTATTTTCATTTTTGTATGCAACTATTATGAATTAAACCTATGTATGCATGTGACTATTGTGAGGTAAAATTGTTTATGTACACTACTTCTATGTAGAAAACTATCGTATATCCAATCAACTTAGTTTTTCAATTAATTCAACATCTTTTTATCTTGAACTAGTATGCATTATTTCATCAAAATTAGATAAATAGTAATCATGTGTAATAAGAACAGAATAAAACATCACACATAATAAAAACATATGAACACCTGTATTTTTAGGAGGGAACCCAATGGGGGAGAAAACCACCCTTGTTGTCGTCTTCATCTTATTTTTATTATGACCAAATAATTCTTACAATATTGTATTGGCATAGACTCATACCATCACGCAAGTACCCACCTCCATAAGTCTACAACCTTTTCTCATTCTCAAAAAACCACTATAAAAGAGCTCCAAACCCTGATATGAGTACCAGCTACTACTGGAAGGAAGCTTCAACCTCTTTACTGAAGTATCCAACCCTCGACACCTCCATAGACGAAGCTTCATAAATTGTCACATTGGATCCATTGAACCAAATGAAAATCATGATAAAAAAATGTTAGAATATATATGCTACTATTATTTAGCATACATGTGTGTATATGTGACTTGCTTGAAGTATACCTATGTACAGATCTCAAAGCATTGAACCTTGAAATTGAATCATTGTCATTATGAAATAGACACTAAGTTACATAACCACTTAATCATTATGAAATAATCACAGAGCCATCACAAATCTTCAATCACATACAAATAGCAGCATCAACACTCTTTAATATATGAATCCACAATAACTTCAATCATCATAGTTAAAACGAGATCATCAAGTATTAATTCATTGACATAAAAAAAACTTTGCAAGAATAGTTAAGATGATTAGATATCATATTTAGGAAAACATTATTTTATATACGCACTTCCGTGTGTACACACTCCCTTCAGTAATCAAACCCGTGTACAGATCTGTCCAAACTACAGAATCGACATGTAACTTACTAGAATGAGACCCGCGTATGCAAGAACCTTTAAGTTATCAAACGTGCATACGCATGTACCTTTTATTTATCAAACCTGCATACAGATCTAAAATTATTGACTTATACCTTCGTTGCACATCAGACCTTAAAAAAAGAACCCATATCTTGGCATACATAATAAAACATGGATCAAGCATTAATATCACCAACCAAAACAATCCACAAGTAAATTATCAATGTATAATCATTTCATATCTATTGGATATGATCCATCATCATATTCCTGGGTGCACACTTATTTCAGATAAAATACTCATCAATAACATGTACCATGCACAATTGCTTTAGATTAAAATATTCAACAAATACTCATCACTTGCACTCAAAACACTTTGATATCAATCTCCTTGTATAGCTTAGGCCTTAGCCAATACCATGGGTCAAAATGAAACTAATGTTGATGTTATTATTTGAAGGAATAAAATATCTGTTTTTGGACACAATACTAAGGTCCAATACCATTTTAAGGACTCCTGGTATTTAGAATACCATGGTGCGGAAATTGTACATGCTTTCTCTTCTCTATACTCACGTATGTACGTGGCTTTGCTTTACAGAACCCACGTGTATTTCTTAAAATATTAGAATGTAACATCCATAAAATATTAAATTATAACTAGAGTTTCACTGTAAGGGCTCCTAATAACAAGTAGAAACTAGCCAAGGGCTGCTACTTTTGTGCCATGGATATTGCTAGTACCATGCATCAACAACATTCTTCCAAAATAATAATTTACAGTTTTTCCCTACATCCTCCTCACCTGAAGGGAAAAACTATGATTAATCAACGTGGATGAATACTTTTAACGTGGAAAATAACAACTTGGAAGCCTATGGATTCTAAAAATAATTCAATAACCTATTATTCTGTAAGAATGATTGACTACTACAACAATGAGAAGCTTGCAATTATGATAGTGGATCAATCCACATATATCATAAGATAAAAATTGTAATATTGTGAAGTGTCAAAAAAATTGTTTTCAAGATTAACTCTATAAACAAGTTATTTGTTTCTTTCTATGATAGTGTAAATCTCTACACTAAAGATATATGTTCTTCAATATAATTTTTAAAATTAAAGGAAGGATGAGATATTCTCAAACCAAAATTTTAAAATAAAATGAAGGTAGGAGATTCAATTGATAATTGATGGAGACAAATTTTTTTTCATATCCAAGTGTCAGCGATGAGCTTGCGATGAAGTCGATTTTTTGTTTCATTTTTCCCACATATTCATACCAAGCTATGATGCAAGAAGTGTCCTTTGGGTCCTTATGGTTCTTGGAGAAGTGAAGGTCGAAAGGAACCTGGGAGAGTTGGATGCAACATTTTTTAATGTGAAGTTGTATTGGTAAAGAAGTCATCATTGCGATTTTTTTAGTTCCTCACATGAAAGTGTTTCTTTTCATATCCTTTTGTCAAGTAGGTTGAATTTGGGTAAGAGGGAAGTTTTAGTTTTAGCGATGATTTCATCCGGAGGCTTAGTCATATTACCAAAAGGTTTAGTGAAGCCTCCTACTCCCTGAATGTTGTTATGAGGAGATTCAGTCAAATTTAGTGGGGGAAATTATTTATTTCTGGTAGGTATATTTCGTTTTCCATTTTCTATGGATACTCCTAATACCATCCATGCAAAAAATATTATTATTAATGTTTCATTCAGCATTGTCATCATGTCCTATTCATCATGATAATGATCAAGTTCCATGGATTTTTTTTCTTGGATGAATATCACTAATTATATGAAGTCGTGAACTTTTAAAGATAAACCTTATTCAAATGCATCCTGACACTACACATGGTGTGCTAATGTGTGTAATTGAATATTGAACAAATATTAAATTTCATATTTATAATTATTTCTCCTTATAGTACCTTACAACATTTCTTTACACCCTTTACAACAATATTTAGGTTAAATCATGGTGAGGGGGAAGTAAATTTAGCTCTTGAAACAATTAAATAAAGTAACTTTTATAAAACATTAAAAGCCTAGGGATCCTAAGTGAGTGACTATGATAGTTTAATTTTTCAATCTAAGTTTGGATTGTAAGTACACATGTAAATATCATGAAAATTCCATTGAAATATACTTTGTAGATGTTTTAGACCCACAAAAATATAATATAATATATAAGATATTTCATATTGTATCTTTCTCATTGCATCTTCGGAAACTACATTATAATGTCAAGGGTGGTCATTTCTAACCCCATTTTAGTAGAAATTGCAATGTGAGGTTGAAAGGTGTACATTTGGTGTGATGGATTAGGATTCTTATATGTACAGGTAATAATATTATTTAAAGAAACATAGGTGAGAAAATATAACTCACATTTCATATGAGCCCATGGACCATAGAGCAATATGTGATAAGGTGTTTTCTTAAGGCACTCCATGGTGAAAAGGCCACTCATTTGATGCCACACGGGAACAAATAAATATATAAGTATGGGTTGGTGTGGCCAAGGATAGGTGTTCTCATTGGTTTGTTTTTCTATAGTTTATCTTCCCTTAGGTCAAAGTTTCTCAAGCCACTAGTTTGTCATGTCGATTTGTGAACAAACTAGCAAATAGATATATATATGAAAAAATTGAAAAAAAAACATCACATTTCATACAATGTATGATATAATGGAGGGAATAAATGTATTTTTGAACCTTATCCTTATATTGGGATCACAAGGTGTATTTTTATGTTAACTATTCTCTCTTAGATATGGATTCAAGAGATATAATTTTTTTCTTAATGTGTCCACCCCATCCATAAGAAACAAGCTTGAGAAAATGAGATTTTGTAAAAGGAATGATATCTATGTGGGGAGACACACATTGATGAATTAATAAAGTGAAAAAAAGAAAAAGAAAAACACATATTAGTGAACTTAATACGAAGACAAAGTAGCTAAGGAAAAATATTAAATCTTATGATGATGGAAATTAGTTGAACAATTAAAATATTTGGTAGCCCCTTTCATGCCAAGGGCGACAAAAGAAATGTATATCACCTCCGATGCCCTTTACCCCTCTATAGTTCAACCTCATATAATTTATGTTTCCTTTTTTTTAAACAGAAATGGAATTTTGGATTATATTAAAAGAACTCGGATCTAACCCATAATCGTTACAATTCTTCTAAAAAACGTGTTCCCAAAATTCCTTGAGGATTTGAGATTGAACTTGTAGTGTCAATCCAAATCCATAGTTGAGAGCTCCACAAAATAAAAATTTTGTTACCATTCGAGCTAAATATTTTCCAAATATCATTAATATTTAAATACATTGGCATCCCGTTCTTAATTTTTTTCCATTCTACCTTTGACTAGCTTCTATTTTTTCTTTAGATTCATCTAACTTATTATTTTACTTGGTGAAGTATATATTTGCTTTTTCCTCACCTAGATCTAACATATGCTATATAATATATCTCAAGGATCATTCTTAGAGTTATTATCTCAAATATCTCTTGTACCTTTAATATTCTTATGTGATTCAGGCCTCTTTCTCCTAATCTACCTAAGAAGTTGTTTTTTTACAATTATTTTCCAAAGAGATAGAGGAATCACCAAAAATATCTGAATTGTCCTTGGCCACTTTTGGAAGATTATCCCAAGGTTTTTTTTTTACAATTATTTTCAAGAGAAGCATTTGGGGAACCAAACTTCTCAGGATTTTCATAGGTATCCTTTATACATTCCACCTCAACTTGGCTTGTTGTTGAGTTTCCATGAACTTGGTGGGAGTCTTTCTTGGATTCTAATGTCTCTTTTTGATTTTAATTGTTGTTGTGATATGGGGTAAGTTCATCTTTAAATAAAATATAATGTTCTACCTTGGCACCTTCTCACTATCTTGGTTTGCAACTATTTTTTCCTAGCATTGATCTTTTGAGATTTGGAACAATTTTTGAAGGAATGGTCTGTTTCGTAACAAGCTCAACAGGGGAAATAAATAAGCTCATAATCTAGATTTTTCAACCATAGATAATTTGGGCTTGTCAATTTGATTTATGCAAGAAAGCCTTTACTAAAGTCCATTTTCCCACAAATGTGATAATATATTGGTTTCAAGTACTATTTTATATCATCACTACGCTCATAAAATCTAATTAAAGAATTTCCTATAGCTTTAAATGATAGAAGAGTCCATAGATGCAAAGGTAGATTATGAGGCCTTAACAAAACTAGAGAAGTATAAATTGAAGCCGAAAAGGGGTTGAAATAGGGGAACCAATGTTTCTTAAACGACCCTACACTTCCCTAGAACCACAAACCTGAACTAATTTATCAAATATTGATACAAAAAAATATCTAGCCAATGGAAAATATTAAGCTCATCTGGAATTAGCAGTTTCGAGTGCTAAATAATTGAGGAGTAAAGATATATTAAACATGGCCTTAAACTATTTAATATTCATATCAAGCCATGCTTCAACCAAAAAAGGAATATCAAAATGAAGGGGATTCATGAACTCACGTACTTGAGAAAGAAATCTCAGTTTCAAATTTCACAACATCATGAGAAGATGGGTGAAACAGAAATTTACATGAGCCCTCTAGGATTGAGGAAGGAATGACACTCTTTTCAGCATTTTCTAAAACAAAGGGTGTATTAAAGTCAATCTCCATGAATTCAGAGGATGGAGCAACACACTTTGCAACAATATTTCCTATAGTAGAGGAAAAAAATGGGCTTGTCACTACGAAGAAGGGTGAGCTCATCCCCTTAGCTAAGGATGTGATCTCAAATCCATCCACCAAGGAAGAAAATCATGAGGGCATGAGAAAAATAGATAATGAATTCACAAAGGAGTTCAAGTTTATGGTTTCCATGCAATCTAGAGAATATATGAGTATATTGAGGTCTTTGATAGATAAAGAGGAGTGAGATGATACTATAGCAAAAGAGATGTCTTCCATCTGCAAATATTTGAGAGAGAGGGATGAGAAATGTGCAATAAGGGTCTAACCCTATCCACCATAATAAAGAAGCCACACTGTACCATTAAAAAATTATTTTTTCACTCCCCATATAATTTATGTAATGTGATGTAAAGCATGTAGCATTTTTTATATGTTTGTTTAGGGAATCATGTGCATTTACCTCGGGCCCTACCGCCTCATAATTTTGGCCAGTTGAATTTAGTTCTTCCAATGTTTGAGATTCTCGAGACCCTCCATCACATAGGATACATATCACTAAACAATGTTCAAGCAATGTGGCTAGCATGCCCATTTCCCATATCATTGTTTTATTATTTTATCAATATGACATGTGCTACATCACCAATGCCAATTCAACACTAATTATTTAAGAAAATGTGGACAAATTAGGATGACGAGTGTGCACCACAATTCTTACATATTTTTCTGAAGCATGTGACTATATTTCTTTCCCATGTCACTTGACCCTGGGATCTTTTATTCTGTAATGTCGGCTCTTAACCCCTTCAATTTTTCTTTTTTTCATAATATAATTCAGTGCTGCTAGTTGTCACTATCATTTAGATACAAAATTGAATTTTCCACCCTTCTGAAATTCTATTGTACAGAGTTTACTATTTTTACATATGTATCTGGGATCATTATTTTAACTTTGATTTACTCCTCCCGCAAGGTTTTTGGGGACTTATATTGTACATATATACATGTATATCAATATCTCTACTGTACATACCCATGGTGTATATACTCGTATGGTTACCTAGATTATATCCATACATACTTTACTTTTGTCTACACCTCTTTATAGAGCTCCATGTATATGTTTTGGATTTCATTCTATTGTTCTTAAGATTTCATCGTAATTATATTATGCACTACGGGTAAGTCGTTATACCATGCCCCTAATCAAGAAGCTATGGTTGGACATCGAATTGATCCAACGTTCTTAATGACTTAACTCGATTTACAACATTTCTCTATTGTCGTTCCTCCCCGTTCCCTTTCGTCTTGCGGTCATGGTTTGATGGAATAATTTCTCGTACCTCTGTCGCCATACAGATTTCGTATAATTTTCATTATGACACAATTTTTCTGGGAGTAGACGACATTGAAGTCGTCGTACTTACTTGCTACGTTGGAAAATTGGAATTTATGTGGTAAGGATTGGATAGCTCGTTGTGCTCTCCATGTCGATTGGTTTTCGTGGCCTTCTATGTGATCCATCACCCCGGTTTGTTCATGGATAAATGCCAGCGTTGCCCTTTGAATTTTATATTTGTAACACCTATGAATTTAATTTATCATGCCAGTCCTGGAATAAGATTGGAAGTACCACGAAATCAATTTCAATTAATTTCTCATTTATAACTTGGGCGACTGTGCAAAGGGTTCTCGATTTTTCCCAATTCGATCCATGGCCTCCCTTTGATCGAATGACAAGTGGATGGCGTAGATGATTCATATCAAATAGGGTTTTTTTTGTTCAGTTTAACGAACCGTGTTAACCTTTGAAGTTTCAATTTGACATGTTATTTGGCTCTTCGTTTCTCTGGATCAAATTCTGGTGCTTTTACTCTGTTCAGTTGGGGAAAACGCACGTCAATCTCTCTCCAGCTTTTGCGCGTCCCCATAATTTCAGTCTCATCGTCATTCAGGTAATATGGATTCCGTCATTCGTTTTTTTTTATTCCCTTTAACCTTTAAATTTAAAGGATAATCATCTCAGTCACTCATAATTCGATCTCTGGTTGATTTCGTTCTACTATTTTGGCTTGATGTTTACTCTGTCGGTCCTTGATAAATTATGTTCTAATGTTTCACCCTTCCTGGTTAGGAATTTCTTCTTCTCGGGGTTTCCGTGACCATGCTTGGTTCGTTCGCCGAGGTTGCCTTGACTCTCCGCAAGAAGTAACTATACACGTAAGCCATCGATTTGTTGGAAATCATTTAACCTAGTTTTGTTTGGTTCTGGCGAGCGTTTTCACCATATTCATTTTTACTTTTTACAGGTCGTATTGGGTGGCCGAGCCCTCAACTCTTATAGGTAACCCTTATTTTTGTTATGCTCAGTTCAAACGTGCAATATTGTGAATTTTCCTAAGTTCGTCTGGTTAAATCAATCTCTCGTATTTCCCTCAATTTGATTTCAGGTAGGTTAGAACCTCGTCGAGGGTTTTCCTCCTTGTTAATTTACGGATTTATACTTCACTCGGCTTGATGTCATCATACCTTGGATTTCAGGTCGGTATCAACGCGTCTTCTGTTCGAGCATGACCTAGCTTGCTCGTTGTCATTTTACGAAATTCATATGGACTCTTCAAATTTTTGTATTGTTAACAAAAAGTTTCTACTCTAATAAGGATTTATGCCTGAAACTGGGACTATTAACAATTTTATGAACTTCCCGAGTTAATTAAATTCGGTAATATTATTATGGACTCACGATAGCCTTACTTCGCAAGTGGTTTCAGAGTTGGGTGTATATATATTCTATCAACTGTCCGTCTCTATTATTAGTGACAGATCAATAGTGATTTATAATCATTTCCAGACTTCTATCTTTATGCTAATACTCATGTGAAATGTTTTTCCCTTCAGGATTTTTATGCTTAGAATTTTTTTTATAAGTTTGCCAGGCTTAATTTTTCCTTCTGTAGTTACCTATGGCTAGTGACCCATTTCAGATGTATATGGTTCAGTCTATATTCTCCTGTTCAGTGAATAATAATGACATCTCATAAGCTATTTGGTCAATTAGATAGATCGATAATAACAACTGCCTTATTAAGAATTAAATTCCTTAGTCCTTCAGGCTTTTCATGGTTATGTGACACAGTTGAGTTTTCTTTTATTTCAAGTAACTGTTCCATAATTGTAGCAGGGTTTCAATTATGTTCCAACTGGTTTCTTGTCTCCTAATAGGAGTAGAAGGTTCTTTCGTAATCACCATCTTATTTTTCTATGCCTCTTTATACTTTTACTATTGCAACAAGATGTTCCTCTTATACTTATGCTTCCATAAATTTATACCAATTCTTTATGTGAAAATTAAGTAACTGATAATCAACCCATTTGATGTAATAGTCTTTATCATCCAGCTTTATTTCATTTATTAGTCTCAGCTTCATATAAGAGATTTTTTTTTTCATTATGCTGAATATTTGTTGGCAGCCTCATGGTAGTTATTGTGAGTGCCTGGGTTTTACCATTTTTACTTCTACTGTGTGAACTCCTAGACATATTACTCTTATGGTTATTTTCCTTCACTAACTGATCTTTACTTCATTCTATTATAGAAATAGATTGATACATGCAGGAATTAATTTCTATTGTGTTTCTATTTGTGTATAGATGGTGCATTTGCTCTAGAAAATCATGTGTTCTCACCCATTTACTATACAACTCAGCTTACAGTCATCTATTTCTATTTTAAATAATTGTATAGGAAATCTCATACTGCTATACATATCAAATCATTCTATTAAATTACAAGCATATTAAAGTTAAATTTCTAATGTATCTGTAGAGTAATATGTATCCACAGATTTAACCCAACCCTGGCTTATAGATTCTGTTGGATTCTTCTCTACAGATTTCTATTTCTGCAACTATACAGAATGAAGAAGGTGAATTCCTTCAATTTAATTCTGTTAAACATAGGAACTAACAAATCTAATATCTAAATCAAACAATTAAGTATAACCAGTTTATACAACAGTAAGTAATAAACCCTATACAACTTAGAGACATACCACCATTGCAATTGACCAACCTCCCAACCTTAGAGTTCTTCTGTATCCCGGAACTCACCCCCGAGCTGAGATCATCTCCTAGAATAGACCAACCTCTTAATCTGTTCAGGACTAGCTTATTTAAGCTTTTTCTCCCCAAAGCCTGTTTCTAATTTTGCGTCCAGAATATCAGGATGCTTTTCTTCCTGTTTGCCTAGGCTTCCCATTTTAGGGACTGTTAAAGCTGCTTTCTGCTTTTCCCAGCTTTTTACCTCTTCCCAACTACTTTCCACATCATTTGGGAAACTAGATTTTCCTCAAAATCTAATTTGGAAATAAATTCTTTCAAGGATTTTAGAAAGATTTTTGGGGAAATATTTTCCTCTATCCATCCTCATGGATTTAGCAAGTGATCTCATAATTCTCATTTTGGTCAATCTGTACAGAATTATCTTATTAATTTTTCATAATGAAAATATCTAATTACATCCACAACATATGCTTATCCATTTGGGGTCCACTCCCCTTAGGATTAAAGTTCAAATGTCTATCTTTGAAAGAAAAACATAAACTAAGGGTGTTACATATTCCCCCTCTGAAAGCAAACACCGTCCTCGGTGTTAATATTTTTTTCCAAACAAAAATGGATATTTTTCCAGCATGTCAGCTTCTCTTCCCCAGGTAGCTTCTTCAGCAGTAAAGTGCTTCCACTGCACCTTTACTCTTGCTACCATTCAATTTCTCATTTCAATTTCTTCCCGCTCCAATATTTGAAGCTGGTTTGGAAGGAACTCCCCTTCTGGTTCCACCTGTATCACATTCCAATAAACTATGTGAGAAGCATCATGTACATATCTTTCTAATAACGAAACATGAAACACATCATGAACTCTAACATGGGGTGGTAATGCCAGCCTGTAAGCCATTGGTCCCACCCTTTCTAATACTTCAAAAGGACCAAAATATCTAGGAGCCAGTTTATGAAAACTTCCAGCATAAAGTGTACTCTTTTTGGGTTTAATACACAAATACACATGTTCCCCCACTTTAACTCTTCGATGTACCCTCTTCTTATCGGCATAGTTTTTCCGGCGATCTTGTATTTTCCTGATGTTTCCTTGAATTTGTTTAACAATTATTTCCATCTCTTGCAATGCATCCGGTCCCAACATTAGTTTATCCTTTAGCTGGCCTCCACCAAAGGAGTACGACATGTTCCTTCCATAGAGTGCTTCAAATGGACTCATTTTTATAGAGGATTGGTAGCTGTTATTATAAGAAAATTCAACCAAATGCAAGTAGTTTGCCCATTTTGATGGCCTATCCATCACATACATTCTTATCATATCCTCCAAAATACGGTTTGTTCTCTCTGTCTGATCGCGTGTCTGCGGATGATATGCAGTGCTAAAATTCAACTTAGTGCCCATGCCCCCAAAACAAACCTTTCAAAAAGGTTGTTGTGAACTTGGGATCTCTGTCTGAAACAATCATCTTTGGGACCCCATGTAACCTTACTATCTCTTTAAGGAACACATCTACTACTTGGGTTGTCCCAAAGGTAGACTTTACAGGTATAAAGTGTGCAGCTTTGGTTAAAGTGTCTACTACTACCATAACTGAATCATGCTGGTATTTGGTTCGGGGTAACCCGATTATGAAATCTATAGAAACAATGTCCCATTTCCATTCTGCAACTGGCAAGGGATTTAATAGACCAGCAGGATGCTGATGTTCAACTTTGACTATTTGACACTCCATGCATCTAGCTAAATATTCTGCTACATCTCTTTTCATTCCTGGCCAAAACAACTTCTTTTTCAAAGCTGTTAACATTTTCTGATATCCAAGATGTTCTGCATATGGCTGTTTTTGATATTCATCTAGGATATCTCTTTTCAAAGTTTCCACATTGGGGATATACAATCTGTTTTGTAGCAGATCAGTCCTTTTTGATTTTGCGTGTACTCAGTCATCTCTTTCTTTAGTAGTTTCACCTGTAGGTTCTCATAATGTGGATCCTGGTCTGCTACATGTTTCACTATATCTTATAAATTTGGATTTGCACTACTTCCAATGCTGTTTATGTTTTGACAAGCATTTCTGCTCAGAGCATCAGCAACTTTATTTTCTTTCCCCTTGATATGTTTTATTTCCATATCAAATTCACTTAGAAAAGGTAGCCATCTGGCCTGTCTAGCATTCAAATTAGTTTGGGAGAAGAAATATTTAAGACTAATATGATCAGTCATCAATGTAAATTTTTTCCCAAGAAGATAGTGTCGCCACATCTTCAAGGCATGAATAACTGCAGCCAACTCCAAATCATATGCACTATAATTCTATTCATGTGCCTTCAGTTTCCTAGACTCATATGCAATAACTGAATTTTCCTACAAAAGGACTCCCCCCAACCCCTCTCTATAGGCATCTATACATACAACAAATTCCTTGTCTGGATCTGCAATTTTCAGTATGGGAGCTATAGTGAGTTTTAATTTTAATTGTTCAAAACTGTGTTGACATTTTTCAGTCCATTCAAATTTGACACCCTTCCTTTGTAGGGAGGTTATGGGATACACTATGGCAGAAAATCTTTCTACAAATCTGCGATAATAACCCGCAAATCCCATGAAAGATCTCACTGTTGAAACATCAGTCATCATAGGCCATTCCTTAATAGCATTTATCTTTTCAGGGTCAACAGCCAACCCTTGTTCAGAAATAATGTGGCCCAAGTATTGGATCTTGTCCTTATAAAATTCACATTTGCTGAATTTGGCATATAGCTGGTTTTCTTTCAAAGTTTGCAGCACTATTCTCAAGTTCTATTTGTGCTCCTCCTCATTTTTGGAATAAACTAAAATATCGTCTATGAACACTAGTACGAATTTATCCAAGTACTTGTTTAACACATTGTTCATTAAGAACATAAAGGTGGCAAGGGCATTTGTCAAACTGAAAGGTAGGACTACAAATTCGTAGTGCCCATACCTGGTTCGAAAAGTTGTTTTGCTAATGTCTACCTCCTTAATTCGGAGCTGGTGATAACCAATCCTTAAATCAATCTTAGAAAATACTGAAGCTCCTCTCACCTGATCAAAAAGATCATCAATTCGAGGCAAAGGGTATCTGTTTTTGATTTTCAACTTATTCAACTGACGATAATCAATGCACATTCTAAAGGTTCCGTCCTTATTTTTCACGAACAGCACCGGTGCTCCCCAAGGAGACACACTCGGTCTAATATAACCCTTATCTAGCAATTCTTGCAATTGAATTTTCAGTTCCATAAGTTCAGGGGGACTCATTCTATAAGGGGCTCGGGAAACAGGTGTTTCTCCCAGCACCAAATCGATTGAAAATTCAATCTTTATTTTGGGGCGAAGATGAGGGATCTCGTCTGGAAAAAATTATTTAAACTCCCTCACCACTGGCAGAGTATCCATCAAATTTGTTTCAGGTTTCTATTCTATTTCTTCAACCTGTACTGCATAAACTTGATATCCTTTCCTAGCTGTTCTTTTTAATTGCAGCGCTCATATTTGTCTTACAGAGATGGGTTTTGGTTTTCCTTTGAGAATAAAAGGTTTTCCCTCTTCATCTACACAATGCAGGGTCTTATCCCAACAATTCATCATGGAATTTTTCTTTTCCAGCCAGTCCATTCCTATCAGCAAGTCATATGAACCTAAGGGCAGAATATTTAAATTTACTTCTGTTTGAAAATCATTTAATTTGATTGCTGTTTGAGGTAACTTATGAGTTACTTTCCTCTTGGTGCTAGTGGCTAACTGGACCAACCAAGACTGCTGGAATTTTTCAGTTTTAAGATTGCATTTCTCTACCACTTGTGGAATAATGTAACTCAAAGAAGCACCCGGATCAATTAAAACAATAACAGATTGGTCAACAATCTTACCTTCCATCTCAACCATGGTATTTTGATGTTCTTCTTGTCAATTTTCCAAGGCTGCACTGATAGTAGGTATATTTCTTGCTATGTCATTTACTATGGTCGCTTCTTGGTCTCTCATAATCATCTAAATGTTTCGGTGGGGACAATCCCTCAAGAGATGAGGTTCTCCACAACCCCAACATTTCAGAGGCTCCCTCATTTTAACTGTGCCTTCCTTCTTTTTTTCTTCATCTAATTGTTTGGAACCAACTTGGGACTGAGCTGTTTCACTTTCTTTTGGTTTATTCAATTTTTTTCTCTGATGATCCCTACCAAAATTCTTCAAATAAGCTGGTTTCTGTTTCTTCCCTTTGAACTCACCCTTGTTTACCCAGCTTTTTCCATGCTCACTTTTTCCCTTAAACTGCTGGTAGCACAATCTAGCTTTTCTAACAGCTTCGTCCATAGTTTTTGGATTATCAAACTCAATCTTCTCTTTATACATAGCAGGCAAACAATTCAAAAAACTTTGTACCTTTGCCTTTTCTTCTGGAATATATGGGACATATCTCAACATATTTGTAAATTTTGTGACAAACTCATCGATAGTGAGCTGTCCCAGTCTGAGTTCATGAAATTCCTTTGCTTTATCATCATAATATCATTCATTTAAATAGTGGTTTTTAAACTTAACCTGGAAATATTCACAAGTAACTGTATTTTCATCAATGGCATGCACCATTTTCGTCTCCTCCCACCACAAGGTAGCCTTACCTTGTAGCTGGTAGATAGCTAATCTGGCTATCATATTGTTTTCATATTCATAAACTTGGAAATATTTAATCATGTTCAACAACTAGGCTTCAGCGTCTTCCTCCTTCTCCCCATCATAGGAGGGAGGTTTAATCTTTTAGAATTCCCCCTGTAATTCCTTTTTCTGTTTATACTAATGCCTAACAGCATCGTCTTCCTTAGACTCATCATGTTTCCTCTTTCCAGAACCTTCACCCTCTTGGCTGTTTTGCGAGGTTAACTCTCTGATGAGCCTTTCCTGCTCCTCACTGGCTAGTGACAATCTGTCATTCTGGCTTCTTAGCTCAGCCATTTCTCATTGCAAACTGTGCAACATAGCCATAACTGGAGTGTTGGGATATGGTGTATTATCATCATCATGCAGATCCACATAAATTTCCTCACCTTCTGCCATTCCATTTTTCTGTTTCAGCACCACACTGTACACTAAACAATATAGATCAATAATTTTTTTTTTCCAACAATAAATAATTTCTACAGTAAGTGCATAACAATAGTGAGCACCAAAAAACAGCCCAGTTTATGTAACATGGGCTCTGATACCATTTGTAATGTCTCCTCTTAACCCCTTAAATTTTTTTTTTTTCATAATATAATTCAGTGCTGCTAGTTGTCACCGTCATTTAGATACACAATTGAATTTTCCACCCTTCAGAAATTATATTGTACAGAGTTTACTATTTTTACAAATGTATCTGGGATCATTATTTTAACTTTGATTTACTCCTCCTGTAAGGTTTGTGGGGACTTATATTGTACATATATACATGTATATCAATATCTCTACTGTACATACCCATGGTGTATATACTCGTATGGTTACCTAGATTATATCCATACATACTTTACTTTTGTCTACACCTCTTTACATAGCTCCATGTATATGTTTTGGATTTCATTCTATTGTTCTTAAGATTTCATCGTAATTATATTATGCACTATAGGTAAGTTGTCATACCATGCCCCTAAGCGGGAAGCTATGGTTGGACATCGAATTGATCCAACGTTCTTAATGACTTAACTCGATTTATGGCATTTCTCTATTGTCATTCCTCCACGTTCCCTTTCATCTTGCGGTCATGGTTTGATGGAATAATTTCTCATACCTCTGTCACCATAGAGATTTCATATAATTTTCATTATGACACAATTTTTCTGGGAGTAGACGACATTGAAGTCATCATACTTACTTGCTACGTTGGCAAATTGGAATTTATGTGGTAAGGATTGGATAGCTTGTTGTGCTCTCCACGTTGATTGGTTTGCGTGGCCTTCTATGTGATCCATCAACCCGGTTTGTTCATGGATAAATGCCAGCGTTGCCCTTTGAAATTTTATATTTGTAACACCTATGAATTTCATTTATCACGCCAGTCCTGGAATAAGATTGGAAGTACCACGAAATCGATTTCAATTAATTTCTCATTTATAACTTGGGTGACTGTGCAAAGGGTTCTCGATTTTTCCCAATTCAATCCGTGGCCTCCCTTTGATCGAATGACAAGTGGACGACGCAGATGATTCATATCAGATAGGGTTTTGTTTGTTGGGTTTAACAAACCATGTTAACCTCTGGAGTTGCAATTTGACATGCTATTTGGCTCTTCGTTTCTCTAGATCGACTTCTAGTGCCTATACTCTGTTCAGTTGGGGAAAATGCACATCAAGTTCTCTCCAGCTTTTGCGCGTCCCCATAATTTCAGTCTCATCGCCATTCAGGTAATATGGATTCCGTCGTTTGTTTTGTTTTATTCCCTTAAACATTTAAATTTAAAGGATAATCGTCTCAGTCACTCATAATTCGATCTCTGGTTGATTTCGTTCTACTATTTTGGCTTGATGTTTACTCTGTCAGTCCTTGATAAGTTCTTTTTTAATGTTTCACCTTGCTGGTTAGGAATTTCTTCTTCTCTAGGTTTCCATGACCATGCTTGGTTCGTTCGCTGAGGTTTCCTTGACTCTGCACAAGAAGTAACTACACAGGTAAGCCATCAATTTGTTGGAAATCATTTAACCTGGTTTTGTTTGGTTCTGGCGAGCATTCTCACCATATTCATTTTTACATTTTACAGGTCGTATTGGGTGGTCGAGCCCTCAACTCTTATAGGTAACCCTTATTTTTGTTATGCTCAGTTCAAACGTGCAATATTGTGAATTTTCCTCAGTTCTTCTGGTTAAATCGATCTCTCATATTTCCCTCAATTTGATTTCAGGTAGGTTCCAACATCGTCGAGGTTTTTCCTCCTTGATAATTTACAGATTTATACTTTACTCGGCTTGACGTCGTCATACCTTGGATTTCAGGTCGGTATCAACGCATCATCCATCCGAGCATGACCTAGCTTGCTCGTTGTCATTTTAGGAAATGTATATGGACTCTTCAAATTTTTGTATTGTTAATAAAAATTTTCTACTGTAATAAGGATTTATGCCTAAAACTGGGACTTTTAACAATTTTATGAACTTCCCGAGTTAATTAAATTCGGTGATATTATTATGGACTCACGATAGCCTTACTTCGAAAGTGGTTTCAGAGTTGGCTGTATATATATTCTATCGACTGTCCATCTCTATTATTAGTGACAAATCAATAGTGATTTCTAATCATTTCCAGACTTCTATATTTATGCTAATACTCATGTGAAATGTTTTTCCCTTTAGAATTTTTATGCTTAATTTTTCCTTCTGTAGTTACCTATGGCTAGTGAGCCATTTTAGATGTATATGGTTCAATCTATATTCTCTTGTTCAGTGAATAATAATGAAATCTCATAAGCTATTTGGTCAATTATATAGATAGATAATAACAACTGCCTTATTAAGAATTAAATTCCTAAATCCTTCAGGCTTTTCATGGTTATGTGACACAGTTGAGTTTTCTTTTCTTTCAAGTAACTGTTCCATAATTGTAGTAGGGTTTCAATTATGTTCCAACTAGTTTCTTATCTCCTAATAGGAGTAGAAGGTTCTATCCTAATCACCATCTTATTTTTCTATGCCTCTTTATACTTTTACTATTGCAACAATATGTTCCTCTGATACTCATGCTTCCATAAATTTCTACCAATTATTTATTTGAAAGTTAAGTAACTGCTAATCAACCCATTTGATGTAATAGTCCTTATCATCCAACTTTCTTTCATTTATTAGTCTCAGCTTCATATAAGAGATTTTTTTTCATTATGTTGAATATTTTTTTGGCAGCCTCATGCTAGTTATTGTGAGTGCCTGGGTTTTACCATTTTTACTTCTACTGTGTGAACTCCTAGACATATTACTCTTATGGTTATTTTCCTTCACTAACTGATCTTTACTTCATTCTGTTATATAAATAGATTGATACATGCAGGAATTAATTTCTATTGTGTCTCTGTTCATGTATAGATGGTGCATTTGCTCTAGAACATCATGTGTTCTCACCCATTTACTATACAACTTAGCTTACAGTCATCTATTTCTATTTTAAATAATTGTACAGGAAATCTCATACTGCTTTCTCATAGGTATACATATCAAATAATTATATTAAATCAGAAGCAGATTAAAGTTAAATTTCTAATGTATCTATAGAGTAATATGTATCCACAGATTTAAACCAACCCTGGTTTAGAGATTCTGTTGGATTCTTCTCTACAGATTTCTATTTCTACAACTATACAGAATGAAGAAGGTGAATTCCTTCTATTTAATTCTGTTAAATGTAGGAACTAAAAAATCTAATATCTAAATCAATCAATTAAGTATAATCCGCCTTTATGCTTTACAATAAACCCTATACTTCTCTTAGAGACATACTAATCGTTGTAACACCCCCAATTTCTGTGTCGAATTTTTAAAGTTAGACATTTGAACTTAAATCCTAAGGGGGCGGACCCCAAGGGAATAAGTGTGGTGTGAATGTAATTGCATATTTTATTTGAGGAAATAAATAAAATGATTGTGCATTTTGACCAAGATGAGAATTAGAGATCACTTGCCAAATCCATGAGGATGGATAAGGCAACAAATCCCCAAAATCTTTCAAAAATCCTTGAAAGAAATTAATTTAGATTTGGAGGAGGAATCTAAATTTCCCCAATGAAGAGGAAGTAGTTGGGAAGAGGTAAGAAAAGCTGGAAAAGCTGAGGAAAAGCATAAAACAGCTTTAAAGAGTCCCAAAATGGGAAGCCTAGGCTAAACAGGAAAGAAAGCATCCTGCTATTCTGGACGCAGAATTAGAAACATGCTTTGGGGAAATATGAGCTTAAATAAGATGCTCCTAGGCAGATCAGAGGTTGATCTATTCTAGGAGGTGATCTCTGCTCGGGGGTGAGTCCTGGGAGACAAAGAGGACTCTAAGGTTGGGAGGTTGGTCAATTGCAGATTTTGGTATGTTCTGAAAATTTTGTTAATTCTATGTTCTGATGGTATGAATTGGCTACATATAAAAAACTTCTGGAAAATACGATTGAAGATTTTGAAGCATACATTTATGATCGTCTTTAGGCATTCACCTTCCCGACTCTGTTTAGTTGTAGACCATAAATCTGTGGTGAGGAATCCAACAGAATCTTTAAACCGGGGTTGGTTTAAATCTGAGGATACTTATTTCTCCACAGTAAAATTTATGATTTAATCTTAATCTGCTTCTGCTTCATAGACTGATATTAATATATACACCCATAGTAGAGAGTAATCTGAGATTCCCTGTATTATACTGGAAATTAACAGGAGGTGAACTGGAATGTAAATTGTGATTTAAACTGTGCATTAAAGAATAAAAGGAGAAAGTGTATAGATTGACCTCAGGGTCAGTACATCAATGATACATAACCAGAACCTCAATGGTAAATAAACTTTGCATGTAAGCATCAATTTCTATAGCAGAAGAAAGCAACTATTAAATGGTATGAAACTACTCATTGATAATTTTCTTACGGAACTATTCTAATATTAGAGAACTGAATTAATAGCCCAAAAGAAAATTAAATATTAACTTGTATTGCCTGTAGTTATACAAAGGTGAAAGTAGAATATCATATTTATGTTAGGAAAATAGGATATTAGCTTTTCAATTTACATGGTATACAAAAGAAGAGAAAAATTAATTTAGTATGCATGTGAAACTTGGTAGCTTAAGAAGAGCTTCAAATCCATAAAATAGCTATATTATTTATTACCTTTAAAGTGTATATGGTATTACGGATCTACTTCTAATCCATAAAATAGCTATAGAATAGCAAAACTTAAATTAAAATTTATGTCCCTTACTCAATTTTACTCTTGAATATGTATTCAAAACGACCATAAAGGTCCGCGCCGAGAGCTAGGGTATTAATACATGTAAATAACAAAATTCAACAAAAATAGAGCTAGGGTATTAATACATGTAAATAACAAAATGCAAAAGAGTAGTTGGCGGAAATAACGTAGATATGAACAACATCACTACGCGAAATAAATAAGCTGTCAAACTATACGATTCCATGGCGTTTAATGACAATATTACGCATGGGATCTGCGTTCACGGCATTTGAGTCTTTTTAAACTTCACATGTAAAGTAACAGCCGTAAATTAAAAACGACAAGGTATATATCTATGTAAATTAAAACGACGATGTATACAGATATCTATGTGAAACAAAACGACGACGTGTATATATATTTAAAAAAAAAAAAACTGGAGTATTAAACATCCACGTAAATATGAAACTATGATTGATGTTGGGTCGGTAATTCTATCACGGGTGTAGCGTAATCATGAATTATATGGGAGCGCTGAGTTAAAACCTTACGACTCTAGTTCATATAGTTCAGTAGTAACTACCAAATTTCGGTGGCAACGAATCGATTTCCGATGTAACCCACTTCGGATGAACGATTAAACCAGAATGACAACGAATATAGTTATGGGAACATAAACGAAATGTACAGTTACTTGACTGGGTTAATTTGTAAATTTTCAAACCGGAATGATAAGTAAGGTATTAATATATTTACAAATAAAACATAGGTATAACCAGGAAAATTATATGCTGTAGAAATTCGCAATCCATAAACCCTGCGGAAAACAGTTAGGGTTAGCAGATAGAGGAAAAATTTTAATATAGACGTATGGTATTCACTATCCCCTACAGCATATAAACGCTGAAGTTGGGGAGACTATTGGTAAAATCTTGTGATTAAATAAGACGTCGAACTAATCCTTAGGGTTTATATGCATATGAAAGTCAAAATAAGTTTTCAGTATGTGATGGAGATCGACACAACATAACCAAAGAACGAAGGGACTCTGTGAGGAAATTAAGTTAGGAAAAATGGCTTGAGTATTCTGGCGCAAAGTTACTTAACCTGCACTCGGTAGGTAGTCAGTCGAGCAACAGAGAACTGATCTTGACTGATAAAACCTCCTCCAGCAGACTCTCAGTAAACGAAATTGTAGCTACTCCTCCAATCATCTTTTGAACGAATCTGTGAACCGGAAACCTGTACACCAGAGAAAGAAAATTTAAAGGCAGTATATAAGCGTAAAAAGAGAGTCATACGCCGTGCTATACCAAGATAAAATAAATAATCGACAAACCTGGGAAAAACGCCAAGGGTAGGGAAATATAAAATGGAGAGCAAGAGACCTTTAACACTAAGGAAATATGCAGATAGGACATGCCCTCCAATAAACCCTTAAGTAGATCTAAGACGGAAATCACACTCGGTTAATCAAGAACTTGATAACTGAAACAACCCAACGACCTGAAACCCCAAAAAGCTTGAGAGATGAAATAACCATACACAAGGGGCGAAACGAAACACAATGACTTCTGGGACAGAAAAGGGTTAATAAGGGGAATTAGAAACCCTAGAAAACAAATCGGCAAACGTACGGGCAAGGAGGGATACATTATCACTCCGCAACCTCGCGTTTTATGAAATCCCAAGAAGGATTTGGAGAATCAAGCCAAGCGGCAGTCAGGATACTCGACTGTAAGTTTAATAATAATTAAATATGTTTCCAATGTACCTGACCAGCGGAATTCCTGCAAACTCATAAGTGTGTCACCACCGAAAGGACCCTTCCTATTCCTTCTTACAGTTGGCGGTGAGCTGGGGGTTCTTGCTTAGGAGGTGTGGTATAGTTTTAAAAAGGAGTCGTTCTGATCCTGAACCAACAACAGGTTAATGTGGAAACCGTAAGCCGGTGGCGAAAGAGAGAGGTACGCGTACAGACTTTCCAGCCCAAAAGACGGATCTCGTTGGTACCATCTCCTTTCTCTTTCTGCACGCAAGCGTGTCATACAAAAACAAAACGACATTTCGATTAAACTTGAACAGAGCAATATCGATGACTGTAAAAACACGAAACCAAGAAGTAGAAACTCGAGCGGGTTAGGGTTTGGTTGAACGAGGGGTTATAGTTGAAAAAACCAAATCGTGACCACATATGAGTGTGCAGACACGTAACATCGATATCCGTGGTGAGAAATGAAAATAGTCCGTTTTGTAATATATAAACCCACTCCTTTGACCGTGGACTATGGTTTTCAATTTCAATTTACATATATGTAAGTCTAACGTGGATTAGTATGTCACCAATTACATATATAATTTATTGGAATTATATATATATAAGTTGTTAAAGTTTTATATGTATAGATGTTAGTAAAGTTTTATATATATATATATATATATGTAAGATATCAAAGTTATTAAAGAGAGTAAAGGGCCTCTATTTATATATCTAAAGGTGTCAAAAATGAGATATTTGTTGTCTAAATGTTGTAAATAGATTTTGGACATAAGAACATGTAAAAATGTTAATTAATTCTATCCAATGATATACATATAGGGATTATATATGGTCTACGAATATGTTTTATAGTTATATATATAGGTAATATATATATTGATCCATAAGTAGCATAGGTATGATCAAAGGAGGTGATTATACTTATGGACATTAAGAGCTGCATAGTATTTGGTGTATACGTATAAACTGTACACATGGAAAATATTAGATGTTATAAAAAAAAAAATATTAAAATTTAATAGAGGAAGATATAACAATAGATGAAAATAAATACTTCATTTCTGAATATGGTATTCAGCCAACCTGTCCATAACAAAGAAAAAAAAAAAGTCCTTAAACTGGAGGTGTTACAAATCAAGCAGTAATTGACCAACCTCCCAAACTTAGAGTTCTTCTGTCTCACAGAACTCACCCCCGAGCTGAGATCATCTCCTAGAATAGGCAAACCTCTTAATCTATTCAGGACTAGCTTATTTAAGCTTTTGGTCCCCAAAGCCTATTTCTAATTTTGCATCTAGAATATCAGGATGCTTTTCTTCCTGTTTGCCTAGGCTTTCAATTTTAGGGACTGTTAAAGCTACTTTCTACTTTTCCCGGCTTTTTACCTCTTCCCAACTACTTTCAACATCATTGGGGAAACTATATTTTCCTCAAAATCTAATTTGGAAATAAATTCTTTCAAGGATTTTTGAAAGATTTTTGGGGAAATATTTGCCTCTATCCATCCTCATGGATTTAGCAAGTGATCTCATAATTCTCATTTTGGTCAATCTGCACAGAATTATTTTATTAATTTTTCATAATGAAATATATAATTACATCCAAAACATATGCTTATCCATTTGGGGTCCACTCCCCTTAGGATTAAAGTTCAAATGTCTAGCTTTGAAATAAAAACATAAACTAGGGGTGTTACATATTCTTAAATTGATCACTTTTATTCAAAATTACCCACAATGCCTTTAATGTAAAACAATTATTGAACTTGAGTGCCACTATGTATTTATTTGTATTTTTGAATGGATTCAAATTCCACAATTTGGGTTAAGAGAGAAATTTTACCTTGGATATCTCCGTTGCATATAATTCATTTGAGCCATGAAAATTCTATATAGTAAATGTGGTACAAAAATAGAGAAACATCCTTCATTGCAATGGTTATGCAACTTACTTCTAGTGATGCAGGATTGCACTCTACTTGTCATCATGACGTTTCTGCAACTCACATGCATGTATAATGTGCCACAACACAAAATCAATTATCTCTCAAGAGATCCCATGTAGGAATATATAATATGGAAATATAGGTTTTTGATCCAATATAAGAAACACCCATGTAGGTATGTATATTGAATCTTACTTCTCTATTGGTTTCCAAAAACTCTCAGCATTAAGTGGTTGTGAAGGGACTTTGGATTTTGTGTTTTCAACTTTATGTGTGACGGGGATTTCCATGTTGCTAGTGATATAAGGGTAGTTGGTGTTCCCTTGCATTTTTTTGAGTGAAAATGAACTTGGTTCATTGTAAGTTATATTTCCATGCTCATTTTATTAGTGCAAGGCATTATGCAGAAGCTTACATTGTTTCAAAAAGAATCATCTTAGACTCTAAATTTTAGGAATGTATTCATAATCTCAATTTTCTCTCCCAAAAATATTTTCCTTCAAGACATCCTCTATGTTTTTGTTTGACATATATTCAACCCTTACTCAATTAAGGCTTGGAGGGAAAATAGAAAAGAAAAAGTCAATCTTTATGTGACAAATTATTCACAAATGATTTTTAAATAGAAATTTTAATATAAAAATTACATCAATAATAGATTGCAAAGAAAATGATATAAAAATCTATTAATGCTAATATTTGTTAACTTAATATTAAGTCTTACAAGTATCTATTTTAAGTAGATAAATTTACTAAGTTTGCAACGGTATGTATAAGCAATTGTTGTCCATTTGAAAATACTTGAGGAAGAACAATTTTGATTCTCTAGTCATCTCTAAAGAGAAAGTCTTCCTCTACCACTAAACTTGACATCTTTAATAAAAATAATGTTAACCATATATTTTTGCTACCAATAAGTTATTATTATTGTTTTAAACTTTACATCTCTAATAAAAAATAATATTAACCATATATTTTTGCTACCAATAATAATATTTGATTCTCAATAGTTCATATATATAAAAAAGACTAACTATTTTTAAAATTAATTTTATATATACAAAATTTAATTTAAAAATATCACATAGATTTTAATTATATTTAAATTTTTACTTTAATCATATTATATATATATATATAACTAACATAAATCAATATTATATTCACATCTCTTTTAACCATACATTTTTGTTACATATTTGGTTCTCATTACTTCATATATATAAAAAGACTGATTATTATTAAAATTATATATATATATATATAAATTAAGTTAAAAATATCACATAAATTTTAAAATTTTAAATTACCATTGTTTATATATATATATATATATTTTTTGCACCATAACTCTCACCCAACCACTATTATGCGCACCCAAAGACTGGAAAACGCAGGTTAAAAGAAAGTTTAAATGAAAATATAAAAACGGAAAGTTACGGACATGGATTGAACCGGCTCAATTTTAAAAAATATCATAAGTTCTAAAATAGTAATACTGAGTTAAAAGATTGTTTAATGAATAGCAATTAAAAGATTGGTTTAATGAATAGTAGTTAAAAGATCGGTTAAACCTAAATTTGAACACAACGGTCCAAAAGGACATGCATAAAACTCACTAATACTGAAAGTTCCGGACAAGGATTAAACTATATGGTCGCAAGTTTTAAAAAGCTCAGTTTTAAAAAATATCATAAGTTATAAAATAGTAATACTGAGTTAAAAGATGGTTTAATGAATAGCAATTAAAAGATTGGTTTAATGGATAGTAATTGAAAGATTACTTAAACCCAAATTTGAACACAACGGTCCAAAAAAGGAAGCAGAATAAAACTCACTATATCCCTAGTCATTATATACTCGCGGGCCTGATGAATGAAGAATAAGAGAGATCGTTGATTGTGATGAATGTTGAATGAGA
The DNA here is from genome assembly GCA_034641835.2 of Pinus albicaulis. Lineage (NCBI taxonomy): Eukaryota > Viridiplantae > Streptophyta > Pinopsida > Pinales > Pinaceae > Pinus > Pinus albicaulis. The sequence continues at coordinate 139,025 of JAXQQM020078016.1, forward strand.
GGAGGAAATTCAAGAACGAAGAGGAGGAGGTGTCTCATGAATGAAGAATTAAAGGGATCCGTGATTGTGATGAATGAAGAATGAGAGGAGAAAATTCAGGAACGAAGAGGAGTCCGAAAACAACAGCACGAGCGATGGACTGGATTATTCATGGAGAGGGTAATTTTGAGTAATTTTATGTTCCTTTATTTTGTGTATGTTTATTTCATTTAACAGAGACATTTGTGTTACCTGACAACTTTTTTTCCCTGTTCAATCTACAGGTTAAGCATGGATGTTCTCTCTCTCAAAAACTCTGATGTAAAGTTTTCTGTTGTCTGTCTTATGGAGCGCTCCATAAATGTTTTGTGTAGTGTTGTATGCATGAATGTCTTGTGTAGTGTTGTAGTATTCTTGTAATGGGTTGTGTCTTGTGTAAATGTTTTTTTTGTGTGCTTATGGTTTTTTGTTAATTGAGAGAGAAAGTCATGGTTGCACTGGTGGTTGAAGGGCCAATTGATCAACAAATAATTCAGAGTGAGTTGGTACTCATGGAAATATTTAAATTCATTATTGTCTCTTTTTTCTCTGTTTCCTTTTCTAATGAGTTGGAATTTATATACAGGCGCTGGAGCAGCTTTTCTAATGCTTTTGTAGTAGAGAATGAGGAGTTTCTACGGCTTTTGCAAACACGAGTTTC
>JAXQQM020058556.1:0-41102 GCA_034641835.2 Pinus albicaulis
ATCTGGCCCTCTTTCTAGCTCTATAAATGTTGATGGTGTTGGACCCTCAAACATTCATGGGATATCCCCGATATGGAGTCTCATTTATACCTCACACCATTTGGTATAGGAGTCACATTCAAAATATGACCTCATTGCAGAAGCATTGGGTCTTAATGATGTGCCTTAGCTGCAATAACACATATAGTGGTGTAGTTGTGACTTCGAGAAACAAGTGTGTGACTCTATGGAGGTTCAAGTGCAATGCATGAAGGTTCTAACACACGAGGGGACAGTGAGTGAGCCCCTTAGAAGCATGTAATATTACACATCTTGAAAGGAGCACGTGAGCATAAAGACATCACAAGATAGCCTGCAAAATAGTTCACAAGTTAACCGTGATGGAAATATAGAACAACACACATTCAAAAAGACTTATACTAATGCAAACGAAATAGTTTATAAGTGTTAATGTCAGTTAGATAACATACATTTAAAATATAATAATAATAGTCCTACTATATTCACAACAAATGCATGAAAATGTGTTGGCACTGAGCTTTTTATTAAAGTAAAAGTTACAATCATACATATACCATTGAAAGACCACTAGCCCCAATAGTTGAACATGAATTCGACAACTACTCCTCCAAATAAAGATACTCCTATGCTACAGAGAAGCCAAGGCTCTCATAACTCCCAAGCTCTTGATTCTAATCCTAAGCCTAGCCAAAATCTTAGCTCCACAGAATCCCTTTAAATCGGTTATGAGGATATATTTATAACAAAACAGGTGCCTCTTCACTTCCCCTTTGTGATTATTATACTTCCCTCATGACTCTTAAACTTCTTTTCAAAACGACTCTTTAACTTCTTTACATCATTACTCTTCACATTCCACAATTGACACTTGGAATTTCACTTACAAATTAATTACAAGGAATATTACAATATACCTGTACCCATATAGGAAAAATTTGGGTAGAACCAACTAGACTTCCTAGACAAAAAATTTAAGCTTGATTATGGGGAAAATCCATCTCAATAACTTCCACTTTTTTATTCTCGGTGATATAATGGTGCCAATATTTGTACTGCACGATGAAATTCCCAAACTATGTGATGATGTCAGGATGGAAGTGGACTCTGGCCTCCATGGCATCTAGCTACACTGATTTGGAACTAGTCTTTGTTTCCTTCTTTAGCATGAGAAACATAGTGTTGATTTGGATAGTAAGACCAATGTACTTCTGCATATTATTCTTGTTCACCTCAAAATATTCCTTGGTGGAAATCTACCTAAATTGCGCCAAGTAGTCTTTGATCTCCTTCCTGATGTGATTCTTACGTTTGACCTCAGTGAGTGAGCCCATTAATGGGATCATGTGCGATTTCACCAAGAAATCCACATTGTTATAAAATCGTGCATATGAGGCTTGAATGTTGGCAATCAACGAGGCGATTTGTTTGTTATGCTAGATGATAATTTGAGCCTTTAAGCTTCTCCAATTTTGCCTCTTGCCTTATTTTTTTCCCAATTCAAGAGGTTCACCTTTATATTGCACTGACCATTCATGCATGGCAACAATAACTTCTTGAACATCCTTACGAATTCTGGCATGATATTTACGCTTTTACTGTAATTCGTTCAAGTGGAAAATTACCTTATGCATGGTAACAATATCCTCATGATCTCTCCCAGAGTTGATACTTCATCGAGTATCACTCCCTTCAATTCTTCCAGATATTAGATGTGTGCGAGAGTTACGTTCAATAACTCTTCTCAGATTTTTTCAACCTCTTTCCTAGCAACCTGCGGGTTCTTTGCCAACTAAATTTTCTTGACCATCAGATATTCAACGTTTGATTTTGCTGCAGTTTCAAAGGCCAAGTTGGTTGAAAAAATGACATTAGGATTCCTTCTTGTGTATGCCACAATCACCCTTTCTATGATGAATGTAGGAGATGCAAGGTTGTCCAAAAAAATATTCTTCGTGCTTGTAAAATATTTTTCTAAATCTCTTTATAAGTCAGATTGTACATGTCCATAATCAGACACTCATCAAGAGGAACAATTTCCTCTCCCTCGCTTGGAGCTTTCTCTACTTATAAAGGAGGGGTATACTGAATGGTGACCCGTTGTGTACTTGGAATTAATGCGAAATATTGGTTCTGCGGCTCCAGTTCTACCTCAATGTCTTGAATCACAATTAGCTTCTCAATCTCTTCATCAGGATCCTTGTCCTGCAAATGTCTTCTCTCCTCTTCTCGTAGACGATTCTTCTCTTGTTCCTTGACTTGTTTCTGTGTGACTTCTTCTTCTTCTACACTTCGCCTTTCTTCTCCTTCCTACTTCTGCCTTTATTCCTCCAACCTCCTTTGCTCTTGTTATTATTTGTACTTCTTTTATGCTTCCTACATCCTCTTTTTCCTCTTATTATTTGCTGTTATGGCCACTTTCAGAATTACTGGATCTTCTTTCATCTTGTGGCTTCACTCTCCCTTGGGGCTCTATGCAACCTTCCTCTTACCCTTTTCATGCATTGGGTTGAGCCCTTCTCCTGGTACTGCCTCTATAGTGACTTATTTCTGTGGAGTAACCGATGATGTTCTATCGAAGCTCACTCGTTCATGAGACTTGGAGGCATTATACCAATTCTTCCATGCTTCCTTCTAAGGCTTGTAGAATGTCTCACTTAGCCGCTAGAAATGAATCATCACATAATGATCTCTACAAACACTCCTGAAATCATATTGGTTGAATTCCAAATTACTGAATGCAAATTTCTCTATTTCCTTACGCTCGATGTCTGCAACTTTTGATTTCTTGATCTCATACAATTTGATCTGTAAAGGAAGAACAAAACAAGGTTCTTTATTCTTCCTGTGCAAAGTTGTTGGTAACCCCGTTGAGAGATGGTATGCAACTTCTTGCATGAATAACCTCAATAGAAGATGCAAACACTTATGCCTAATGAACACTTTAAGGAAACTGCCATTCGGTGAGGTAAACCAATCCGCTATCTTTGACACTGCTTCCATTCAGGGAAAATTTTAGGGGCTAATATTCGTGGGTGGGGTAATTTTCCATACTTTATCCAAAAAAAACAATTCACCAATTTCCATTTTTTTGAAAATTGGTTCGCCCAAATTTTAGAGTATAAAATTATTTTACCCTAAAAATCACCCAAATTATATATAGACTAATATAAAATAATTAGAATCCTAAATATTTTTACAAAAGTATCATAAAAAAATTTACAATCTACATATTGGGGACTGGTAAGATTCACAAAGATTTCTAAAATTTAAGATAAACTTCCATCCTTAAAATTTTCCTTGCTTCCATTGCCCCATGTGACATGTAAGGTGACTCTTCCTCAAAGATGAACTTGTATAATGGAATGAGGAAGTCATACGTCTACCTTTCCATTACTCCTTTATGGATGGACTTTGAAGGAATATTGCAACATACATGCACGAAAGACTCTCGTGGTTTCCAAGTTCAATTCATGCCAGGGAATGAATTGTGACTGCAAATTACATCCAGTAAATTCGAAGAGATATAAAATCTAGCTTGTTTTCGATTGGGAGGGCTCGGGTAATTAGCTACATAGATCTTCAACTATCGATCCAACAAGTCTAACTAATTGAATGGTTTTCCTTTGTTGACAACCTGCTTTGGTAATAATTCCCACCTTTCAGGGAAGGTCTCAGTACTTTTATGAGCATAGATTCCATAACATAGAACTGTCAAAAGCTGATAGGCTCCCCTGAGAGATTTTGTCTTGTAGGTGTTGGTGGGTGTCTGAAGGAACTTTGCTAGCTCTTTTATCTATCTTTTGACAATGTACTTTATGCTCAAGTAGTTGTTGGTGGCATAGAAGTAAGAATCCATGAGCATTTTCAGCTCCAGTAAATGGTACATGAGATGGTAATCCAGTGCCAGAAAAGAAGCAAGCCTTTTTCTGCTAGCACTATTTAGAGTTAGTCTTTGGCTGAAAATGTGTGCACATGGGAAAGTTGGGTACCTACATGCAACCTTATGTAACCCTAACCTTTGAACATTGATATACACCTGTCAGTCTTCCAAATCTACTTTGAAGCTTCTTTGGTAAGTACTTCATTCACTCTTCCATGTGATACTCGATCCATTTTCTATGAATAATTTTGATAAATGAAATTGGAAAGTTCAGCGTACTCTGAAATGCCTCTCGGTGTTGCTTTCTATGGTATACTTTGAAGTAGATATCTTGGGTGCCATGATATCGGTGATTGATGAAGAGAAGTGCTCGGCAATTGCTATAGTTGTTGGAGGAAAATGCACTCATGGAAAAGATAAATTAGCTTCAACAGGTGACTCACAAAGCCATATCACAACATCAACCACTAGATTGAGAAATAAAGAATTGTACAAATATTGAAGTGAAGGAGACTCATTGCGGGAACTATGCATTATGCGGTGTCAATAGCTAGTGGTCTGACTGAGGCTTAAGATTGCGCAATGCACGGTTACGAGCAGGTAGACTAAGGGAGAGAGTATGCATTATGCGATCTTAATTAATGAGGAAAAGCTTGAACTTTGGAATTACCTGGCAACGCGGTTAGGTCAACTGTCACGGAACATTGTCTGTCCCGAGAGGCCAAGCAAACATCTTGACCCTTGGACTTGCGCAATGGCAAACTAAACAAGACAGCTTGTTGGCAGTGAAGGGGAGATGCGAATGGTGGGGAAAATGACATATTTAGCGATGGTGCAAGTTAAGAGTGCATATCTTACTAAGGATAAATGATTAGTAAAAATCAACAATGGAATATCAACATGAAAAAGGAAAAACAAACATGTATGGAGATTCTTCGAAATGATGATCACCGGTGGACAAAAGCAGAGAAGCTAATGCAACACTTGCAAAAATTGAACGATAGAATGAAGCAACACTTCTACAAGCTAATATAAGTTAAAATTCCGGCAACCATGGAAAGAAACGAAGCAAACAAGACTCACATAAGCGAAAGTGACACAAAAAGAGACAAAAAAACATTTAAAGACAACAAAAACCAGCCTCACCCCGGAAAAACAAAATCCCAGCATGCTCCTTGATCTCCTCGGGAAGGTTAGAACTCCAAGATCAAATGTACAAATGAGCTCTCTGGTGCCCATTATATTGATCTAGGCTTATTAGGGTCTATGATGCGCATGCCTAAAATCGGAAAAAGCTACACTTGGCACCAAAGTTCCAAAAATAGTGTTATTGCCATCTTCGGAAACTAATTAATAATATATTTTTCTAGGGATTTTTTTCTTTCTTTTTTTCTTTTTTTTCGAGAAACGGAGCCTTCTTGCCAGAGATTGGCGATTCCTGAGCCAGGCAACTTCTTGACTCAGCCATTGCGCCGAGTTTTAGCTCAAGGAAGGCTTTACACGGTTTATGGGCTTGTAGCTGGGATTTCCATCTAGGAGTGGGCGATTTTCATACTCATGAGCTGCCGCCTTGAAGAATTTCACAATACATCATCAAGGGGGGGGGAGGCAGTCTGCCTTCTAGATTACGTAATTTAGGAGGAAGACTACCAATGCCTGAGATCAAGTCAAGAGATAACTTCTATCTGAAAAGTATCAAACCATGATCAACTCATCACAAGCATTCTTGAAAATATAAGTCTTGGTCATAGCTTGAATAGTTGACAACAAGTGAAAGATGAGCTCCCATGGGCAAAGGAGAAGACTCTAAAATCAAAACATGGGCAAAATTTTGGAGGGTGGTTGTAGCAGCTACAATAATCTCCAATCTAATTTGTCTATAATATGGTATTGATTCATTGAAATCACAAGTTTCACCTATCAAATTTGCATAATCAAAATACCCCAATAAATTTTCAAAGTGTTGAATCCATATATGTAATCAAAAAACCAATTTAAACAACAATAAAACAAAATTCAACCACAACTTTATTTTTTTGATAGTAATAAATAATCTTCTTTACTTTTCATCATAAAATGTTTCCAAATATTTAATATTATATGGGCTTTTCAACTTTTTGATTTCTTTCGCCACCTGGAATCTTTCTAGATGAGTGAATACTTTTCGAGCTCACCCATCGCAACTTGACCGACAAACACTAATTGGGCAGCCCAAATGGGGGTTGTGGAACGCCCACTGATATGTCAGTTCTCTCTCCCGTTCAATACGTTGGTTGTTTTAATCTTCCATAAAGTCAAAGTATTAGTTGCTGATATTCAATGGGATAATGATAACACACAAATATAACGATCTGATTGGAATGGGACTCAGGAAAGACAAATTGGTATTTTGTCAAGATTTGGCGTCTCCTTTAAACACTGAGCTTGACAGATAAAACAATTGTCATATTCCATCGTCCTTTGGCTTGTTGAGAGGTAGAGTTTAAAAACTGGGGTGTGGAGTTTAGAGGACGATGGAAACCTCGAGTCAATACGTCCAAATTTAATTTTATTAATATAAAATTGACAGCTGACTTTACTAAAATGCCACCGCCAAGGAAACCTCGAGTCAATACGTCCGCTTCCTTCACTTTTCCATCTCTCATTCAGTACGGTTGGTTTCCAAGTATTTGTTAACGTGCAGTCTTCCCAAGAAAAATTGGATATGAGACCATCAGATTCGACTAGGAAAAAAAAATAATAAATATTCAGGTTGATGTCAAGTCTTTAAAAACTTTTCCATCACATCGTGACAGAGGTCACTTCTCTCTCCCATTTATGACTTTATGGTTTCTCTAAGCATGCTAGTTGGTTGTTATGACTTTATCTTAAGAGAAAAAAGTGATGAGTGTTTTTTTGGATAGTAGAAAATATTAATGATTTTCAAAGTTCATGTGAGTTAAATAAAAGATTATTTCAAATGAAAATTGGTGAATGAAATTGTAATGCAATTACAAGAAAATTGGAGTATTGACTTAACATAAATTAGGACAAGGTAGTAGAAATTGATGAAATTTTCTTCATCCAAAGAAAATGAGGGTATTATTCTTCCAACATTTCACTTCACTTTATGAGATGATAAAATTGGGGAAATTTTTTGGATAAAAGAAAATACCAGTGATTTTTAAAAGTCCACTTGAATTAGTGGTAAAGGATGGTGAAAGTTAGAAGGTTGTGAAAATATTAGTGATATTTTCAAAGATTATGGTGAATTGATATGCATATTTTGAGACCATTCAGAAAAGGAGGTAAATGGACTTTATTCAATGCGTTTATTTGTTTATATCCATTGTTATATAGGGCGTTGTCAAGAAAATTGGATTTTAAATTATATAAAAATGTACATACTCTATCCATTAACTGAAACTATAAACACATATTCTTAATCACATAAATCATAAACAAACAATAAAAACATATTTTTTTTAATATAGAAAATAATAAAATTATTTTCAAATCAAAAGTTAAATTTATAAAAAAATATTCCATATACTTTAAATAATACAAAATAAGTATATACATATGTATGGAAAAAATACAACTAAACAACTTCTAGATGCAAAATTTAAAAAAAATTATCTAGGTTTTTAATTTTAAGTTAGTAAATAAGTTTGTGTCAAGTTGTGCTCTAGTGTATAAAAATATTATGTATGGAAATGATTAAGGACATAAAATTAGTATGATTTTTTAATGATAAAATTAGTATAATTAAAAAAAAATTAGTATGATTTTTTAAATTTAAAATTGAAATTTTGAAATACTCTTAAAAATTATACGATTTAAAATTTTATAATATATGAATTTAGTAAAAAAATTTCTAAATAACAATTATGATTTTGACCATTAATTTTTAATTTTTATTAATTTATATAAAAATTAAAATGCTAATTAATTGATATCCCAATTATATAATTATATCTATTCTATAGAATTTTGATAAGTTCCACAAACTATATAATTTTTTAGTGTGTTAGGTTCCGTGATTTGGCGGTGGTAGACCAATCAAGGGTAACATCGGGCAATCATTTTGAGTCACAGAGACTTCTTCTTCTGAACTTCAGAGAGGCTCTCTCTTATTTGTGTGCAAAGGATGTGAACTTGTTTGCTTTTAGGGTTGATTTTTAGGCTAGTTGTTAAGTGTAGGGTTTGTTGTTTGTTTTGTTGGTAAGATGATCAAGTAGGATAGGTGGAGTGAGAGGTCTTTTAAAATCATTGGAAATGATAATTCACATGAAAGTCATGGGTATCTCAACAATGAGTTAGAGTGCATCAAAGGAAAATTAGTATGGTCAATGGATCTTTTAAGGTTATGTGTGAAGTGAAATGGACATTAATTTGATGAACGAGGTAGGCCGAAGAACGATTGAAGTATCCTGTCAAATGCCACAAGCAAGAAGGTCTCAAATCTTGATAAGAAAAAGATAATAATCTTGAGGTAGGGAAAACCATTAACTTCAATGACAATACTTAAACAAATAAAATTCAAGATGAACAATTTAGTGAACTGAAAACAGAAAACTTATCTAACTTTGGTGATTTCACCTTCAAGGTTTGAAAACATATAAGATAACATATAAATTAATCAAATAAAGAGGAACTCTAAACGTTATTGATCAAACTACTAAGAAATTTGAGCGGACTGCTTAAGCATGGACAAAGGGCATGATCAAAACATTGCCTCTTTGGCTAAACCTAGCAAGTAGTACTTCAAGAAGATTCCAAAACGAGTTCTAAATAATATCAAATAAGCATAATAACCATAAAACATATTTAAAGCTCTTTACTGAAAACCATTCTTGACTCATGAGCTTAGAATTGGGCCTAAGGAGCGACTAAGAAAATCCTTAAACTAACCTAACGAGGAAAACATAAAGACAATAGAAAACTGAGGGAAGGACTAGGTCGTCGAACAACGTTCTTAGCCTATAATTTTACGATTTCTCTTACCTTTCAGAGAAGGATGAACACAATGATAAACATGAAAAACATGAACTAATTAGGGACACATCACCATTAACCAAACAAGGGAATCCTACTGCAAGAAATATTCTTCATCATCGATCAAAACAGAAGCCATTCCATGAAGCTCCATAACACCAAATTTCTTTTCAACCTCAAAAAACCATGTATTGCCTCTAAAAATAATCAAATGCCAACCTTTTACAATGAGAAGCCCTCATGCTCTATTTATTTAGCAAAGGAGGGGAAAAACCTAGATAGAGGTTGGAAAATGTCAAAATCACTCATAAATGTCATTTATGCCTAGAGAACCATGCAAGGCCCAAGGCACAAAATATCCCATGAAATAAATGCCAAATAACTATACCTAATTCTAGAGTGATTTTCTTCCAAAAAAGACTAAAATATGGTTTTGCATTAAATGAGTGTGTTTTGTTGACTTTTGGTCAAAAACACACGATGAATTCCATAAGTTCAATGCCACAGTGCATAAAATAGGTCATGTTGCAACCAGTTTTGGACCCATTCGATGTCGGATTTTGCTCTTAGTGATGGCCCATTGGAAAGCTTGATGAGTCTACTTTCCAGATCTTCCCTTGGTTACTTGATCAGCTCTTGTAACCTATTCAAGATCATGTCAAGAACCCAACACTTCTGCGAGCGCGGCGCCGGAGCCTGAAAATGGAGGCGAAGGTGAGGAATTGTTTTTTGACCTTTTGAGTGGTAAAAAATGTAATGCTCTAAAATTTGGTGGGCATAAGAGATGAGAACTCCAAAATGTATATTTTTCCCTATTAGGATGCTTGAGGAAAAGCATAGCACTAGTGGCGGCGGCTAGCATGTTATGGGCCTCCAAATTCACAAAAAATTGGTCAAATTTCTTCAAAATTGGTGGATGTCTCCCTCATAGGTTTGAGAGACTTAATACCAGGAATCTTGTGCCAAAAATCCAAGGTTTTCATGATATTTTGCTTCTTTTAGTGCTTGGATTTTGGTTTGGGCCTCCTTGATTTAGCCCTTGCAACTTGAACTTTCTCACGAGACATAATGCTTATTCATCCTTCTTTGGAGATCAAGATATTGATTTGCCTTCTTCAACTTGGTCTCAGTGTATATTTGGCTCTTTCAAACCAAGGCTCTAGATCATGTGCTATCTCCATATCCAATAGTTCCATCCCAGAGGGAGTTGTTCTGCGAGGGCTGATTCTTGTTCCTCTCTTTTGCCCGATGCCTTCTTCAACCCTATAGTTTCTCTCCTTCTAGGAAATTTGCTCCTCTTACCCTCACTTTCTTCATATGGGTCCACCAAAATATTCTAGCTTTACCTGGCCCTTTGAGCTTCTTTTCTGGGCTTTGAGTGCTCACCTTCATAGATGGCTAATGTGCACTCATTTGTTTGATTTTCCATCTCATAAAAATGAATGACACTCTTGTCTCTAGCCAAATCCAACTTCCAAGACCTTGATTTGGAGCATTTTTGTCTGGAGGAGGAAGTTTTAAATCCTTGCTTCATTTTCTTCATCACTATCCACTTGAATGATTTCAAACTCCTTTTCAATATCATGATCTTCCTCTTCTTCTTTTTATCTTTTTTTTTCACCCTTGTCAAGTGCACAGAGGTGGATGGCATGGTCCCTTTCCTTTTGGAGGCAACAAACCTGACCTTGACCCTCTACGATATGTGAGTGAAAGAGGTGTGATTGTGGTCTTCTTGGTGTTTTTATCATGGCTGTGATCCTTGAATTGGCTATCAACCGCTTCTATATTTTCATTATCTTCATGGTTGATAGAACATTTTCCTTCTTTGTTGTCTTTGCTCCATGAGGCTTGTTTCTAGGGTGTCATTGTTGTCTTTAGTTCTGCATTGTCCTCACTATCATTATCTTTATCATTGTCATGCTTACTACCCCTGCTTCATTATCTTTATGTATCTTCTTCAGCATGCTGCTTCTTTATTTTCTTCCTCTTCATTCTCTGCATTTTTGTCCTGCGGTACAACTAGCTCAAATTACCATCCTTGCTCAATCTCTTGTCTCCCCTATCCTCTTGTTCATTTGCTTCATTGTCACTATGACTATCATGATTACTTTCAGCCTTTTATTCATTTTTGCTCATCATGAGTGTCATCCTTTGTGGGGGTCATTTATTTCTTTTTCATGGCCAAGTCATAACTATCATTAATGTTTCCTCTTTACTCTTCTGCCTCATTACCCTTACGGATATTTTTCACTTGCTCCACCTATATCCATGTTGTCTTTTTGCTTCATCATCGATGCCACTTCCTTGGCCCACTGCTGTGGTCATTTGAGTTGATGTCACATTTTGTCACCTTCACCCATTTCCATACTCTACTTGTTCTTCATCATCTTCCTCTTCATGTTCTTCATCACCCTCTGTTTCCATGTGATCGTCTCTGGTGGGCTCAAAACATCATCACACTCATCCACTTCACATTTTTCTCATCATTATCATCTGCTCCTTATTTGGGTTTGACTCATTGTCATCTTCACCCTACTATTTTTCATTTCAGTTCTTCATTGCCTTTCTTCTTCATTTGATGCATCAAGAGAAGGGGAGGAATGGAGAGGTTTTGTTGTGGAGGAGATAGAGGAGTAGGGAGTGGAGATGAAGGATGAGCAAGTTTGGTTGATGATGTGGTAGAGGCTTGTGAATTCCTCATGAGCTATGATCTTCCCAAAGGTATGCCCATACTAGAATTCTGCTTGATGTAAAATCACCATCTTGAGCAAGGAGTGGTGGAACAGGCTCTTGCATTTGTTGGGAGTGATTTACTCAGGACAATAGAAGGCATTTCCTCAATGATCCTATAGAGGTAATAGGGCAGGGACTAACACATCTTTACCCCTGTGAAATGCATGATCAATACAAGATGGTAGGAGTAGGGCACAGGTGTCTCCTCATAGGTAAAGTACTTCATAATAACCCTCATCAAGGGTGCAAATCTCAATTCCGGGTGTGAGAAGGGAAATGGCTTTACAACCTTCTCTGTGCCTAGTTTTGACAAATGGCTCATAATAACTCTTTTTTAACTTTTCCTTCTTAAACCACTTCTCTATGTTAGGAATACTTGTAGCATTAGAGATGGTATCTGCTAAGATTTCAAATCTACCTTTGTAAGGTTTGATTGTTTGTTGTGCGAGTTAAAGATAGAAGTCTTGTAAGCTACGGGTGTCTTTTCACTTGTTTGACCCTCTCACAAAATTGGAAGCACCCTACATTGGAAAGTAGAGGATCTGGGAGATGAGGTTATATCCATTGTGCTGTGGTTCAAATATGTTCACTTTCACTCCCCTGTGGTTTGGCCTCATGGGTACTTGGCCTCTTTCACCCCGCCTCATCTTGCGACATGGTGATGGGATTGTTTGTGGAAAAGCCTAGGGTTTGGAGGAGCAAATGAAAATGGTGGTGAGGAAACTTTGTGAAGGAGTGATGTGGATAATAGGGTTTTAGGGTAGGTGCCCAGATTTGAAAAAGTTCTTGGAACAGAATTTAACCCTAATTCTCCTGGAAATGACAATTAATTTGATTTCAGAGTGAAAATGAGGAAGTTTACTTTGCATTTAAGACCTAGGGTTTGCACAACTCGTTTAATCATTCCTTAACCTCAAATGACTAAAACACTTCCCAGGAGGAGGAAAATACCTAGGGCACCTACTAGTTTCACTTTCTTGAACTGAATGCAAATTTGATGACTGTGAGCCTTTGGGAAATTTTTTTGCAAGTGTGGAGGTCTTGCATTAAACGCAACACCCTACTAGCGTCGGGTCGGCTTTGTGGGCCGGCGCCGGCAATTCATGCCTACACACCGGCGTAAGCGCCGGTGTTGGGCGGTGTGAGTCTTGGCGTGTCGAGCATGCATGTGTAGTGCCACCGTTCCAAGAAACGGTGTCGGGTCCCGAGTGTCGGGCTCGTACGTGGCGGCACGGCGCACACTTATTCATGCAATGTCGAGTAATTTTTAATGGCAAAAAACCCAGTGTCTGTGCATGGGTGTAATAGCACTTGTGACTCACCCTATTCACGGCAGGGCACACGGAATCAATAAAAAACCACAGATCTCTCCCAGTGGTTTTATCTCTTTGAAAAATGACAAGTGGGATGAAAATGATAATTTTGAGATACTTATACTGAAAATAAATCAAATCGAAGAAAACCCACTTTTATTTGTGAAAGTTTTTTTTTTTTTGTCACTGTCCATTTTATTTGTGTGCACCCTTTTTACACACATGATTTGAAACTTTTTTTGAAGTGGTGCCACTCCTTTGGTGAGGGCTTGTTGGAAGTAAAGAGAGGTCCCTTTTTTTTTATCTTTGGGGTAAGACGCAGATCAGTGTTTCTTCTTACCTTTGATAAATAGAAACCATTGTTTTTATCCTTTTGGAATTCTGGTATAGTGACTTCTGGCTGTCTTTTCCTAACTATGATTTTTGTAGGTGATGTACCCATTTTGACAAAGACTAAATTTATGCATTGTAGCTCTCTTCTTGGCCTTACGATTTATGCGGTGCCATGACATAGTTGTTCTTGGTCTCCTTAGTCACTCTTTATGGGTTGACACCTCGGTTACTCAGCAGGTGAACTTATGCTCAACTTGATTTATTGTCTTTGAAACTTAACATAGAAGCACCACTACCTTTGACCATTTTGAGGGTAAGTGACAACACTTTGAAGAGTTTGATTCCCCTTATACGTACTCCTTATTTTCCCTTCCTTTGATGCGATGGCTTATCATTTGCTGCTCAAATACGAAAACCACCTTCTTTGCCTACCTTCTCAAACTTTAGGTTTTAGGGCTATTGAGAAAATAGTGTGTTGTCTTCTAAGTTCTCTGTGCTGGGTTATTTCAACATGTTCAGTTCACCTCACCTTTTCCCTTCTTCATTTACAACTAAAAAATCACTAATTTGTGCTTGGTTGTGTTGATGTGTCTTCCTTGTAGTCTTTTGCATTGACTTCTTGCTTGGCAATCTTGAGCCTTCAATCAGTCCTAAAACCCTGCTTCTCTTTGAGCAAAATTATTTCCTCTTTCCATGGATGTCATAGTGATGATTTGGCCTCTTACCTTACCTATTTTACGTGCAGAGAGCCACCTTGACACCTGCGCGTGTCAAAATCAGGCGTGCTGAGAACTTATGCTTGACAAGAAGGCCTTCCTTGAAGGATTTTTGATCCATTTGGACAATCATGTCCTATTTCTTATTGGATCCACCTTCTTGGTACATGAAAAACAATGATTGAACACAAAAACCATCCTACAAACTTATGAAACCTTAAAATGACCTAGTGAGAGGCTCTTTGGACTTGGCTTTGGCCACAATCTTGACTTGGGGTCTTTAGGTGTAAAACAAATATTTTGATAAAGCTGATGTATTGAAGATCCAAAATCCAATGTACTTTATTTATCTAAGATCCTACGAGATAAGTTTTGAGACCATCAATGCCCAAGCCTTTTTGGGAGACACAAAAATGAGTGGGTTGGTTGGTGATCCTAGGTGGCAAGTGGAGGAGTTAGGAAACGAAAAATAGAGTGCGAGGCCAAAGGTGGCAAAACATAGTGAAAATGAGTGGCATGAGCCCATGATGGGTCTTAAATTTTGGGAGTGGTAGGCTTACCATGACATGATATGATAGTAAAATAATTTAAAAATTTTACCTAAGGATAATGAAGGCGGTGGTTAAAACTCCACAATATTCTGAATTTTTTTGTTTTTTTGAAATCTAGGATAAGCATCTAGTCATATACAAAGAAAAAATTGCGATGACTAACGGTGGCTCCCTTGGGAGAGGCAGCTCCTTTCGGGAGGTGTAGAACTTGAATCTCTTTGGTTTTATGAAGACCAATGCCTCATCCATTGGGAAGATTTTATTCTTTCATTTGATGATGCTTCTTTGAAGTTGTGATCTCATCATCTGAAAAAAATGATTACTCCAACCTCATCCCCACCCATCTTACTTTCCTAACATTTTTCTTCCTTAGGTGCACTTAGGCCCCGGAAAACCCTTTGACATTTTTTTCTTTTGAAAGCAAAAAAAAACTATATTTGCTGTACCCTTATTGCTTTGAAATTTTGAATTATAGTAGACTCTTTTTATTCTCTACCTAGACTATTTGGTATGCAGATTAAAACATTTCTGAGCGTCATTCTCTAAGTTATTGATATGAAATTGAAAACATGGTTTAACCCCGAGGATTAGGCAATCGATTTCATGGTACGTGGCATTAGGACCATTTTGGACACAAGTATTATTTTGTATAAAAAAATTATAAATATGAGGGATTTAGCGATCTATCATTTATTAAGCATCCCCATCTTTCTCTTTGGTTCAAGTTGAGCATGTGGAACTAGTATCTTTCATTCCTAATCTATTCCTTTTCAGAATTCAAGTTTGAATGATTTGAAAAGCTTTCTTTCACTAAATTATCAACTATATAAATTTAAAACATGTTATGACCATGATTAGGCTAGATGATTAAGCAAGGTCTTATTTTTGAACAAGTAGTGGCATTTAGGCTTGCACACTTTTAGTAGTTTTCTTTTTGGGTATGGGGTTGCCACTTGCCTTTTCAAATCACGCCCCTCTTTTTCTACTAGCTCTGTTTTTTGATTTTTGTTCTTTCATGTTTTTTGTCGAACAATGCTATAGCCTGTCGTAAAATTTCAAACTAGAACTCTTGGTAGTCATGGTATTTGAGCACCTGTCACTTCGAGCGGGATCTACAAACAACCCTTTTTCATTCAACTCTAAATGAAATAGAAAACATGGTTACTTCCATTTGAGGGAATGGGAGTAAGGATTTTCCAAAAATCTTCCAAACGAGGCCATGCTCTCCTTTGTATTTCCTCTTTGAGCTTGCTTCCAAACCTTGTTTTAATTTGAAGATCATTCTTTAGTGGAAAGGTATTCTTTATCGGCTTCAAAATAGATGATGATGTCGTCGATGTATATCATAGTGGAAATAGTTGAAAATAGGGGCCATGACTCTTTGGAAAGTAAACTGCCTCCCTTAGCGAGGCATGTGATCAAACATGTACGTGCCCAAGTACTTTAAAAATGGATTATGTTGATTAATTGGGAGCGCTCTCATCGGATAGTGACTTTGAAACACTAGCATGCAATGACATCTGACTGAAACTCACATATATAAGAGTATGATTTATCTTGGGAAAAGTGTTATCCTTCATGGAGGTTTTGTCTAGGTACCTAAAGTCTATACACGGTCTGCATCCTTTTGCTTTCTTTGTTAGTGACATAACTTATTCCAGAAACTTTATTTTTTTCTTGAAGAGGATCATGCTGGACAACATTTGTGTCAAAGGTTTCTAGCTCTCATCACCACGAGCAACATCATATTCAAACTCTTTGCCTGTCCTTATGTATTTCGGTTTTGTGGATAACCTGGCATCATTAGTGAAGAATGGTGGAGAAACGAGTGTTTGTGACCCTTTTGGGGGATCAAGAAACAACCCTAATTCGGTGAAAATTGGTGAGCATACTCATCCTGTCTGAATCCAAAAATATAAACCTAGCCTCTGAGGATTCCTAGGAAAAAGTGAAACACAAGGTGCACTAGCTGCGCTCTAGCCTCAAAAATTGCAAAAAAAAAAAAAAAAAAAACTGTTCAATTTCTCCCAAATTTGGTACGTAGGTGCCTCATGGGTCTCGGGATACTTGTAGGGAAGCTTGGGCCAAAATACCAACTATCTTGGTCCTTGTTATCTTTTGGTGTTGAATTTCCTCATTTTGGAGCAATTTGAGTTTTTTCCTTGCAAAGTGGTTTTCTTCGTTTATAGTGCTCAATCATTCTCCTTTGCAAGTTCAAGTCTTTGTTGGCCTTCTCTAGTTTGGCCTCACAGATGTATGTTGGCCCTTTCAAGCCATGATTCCATATTATACTCAACTTCCATGCCAGGAGTTAGGTGAGGGAAATTGTTGTGCTTGGGCTAGTTACTTCTTCTCTCTGCCTTTGCCAATGCTTTCTAAGACCCATAGTCCTAGGTCTCCTTCTAGTTTGACTCTCTTCATCACTACCTTCCTCATAGCGACCATGTATTCCTCCAAGCACTTGTGACCTTTGAGCCTCTTTCCAATATTTGAGCGCCCTTGCTTCATGCATGTCAAACTGGCAACTCTGTTTGTTTATTCTACATCTGCAAGAAGTGAATGAGATCCTTTGACCTTTCTAATTCAACTTCCAAGTCTTTGATGCGGCTACATTTTGGTCTTGTAGAAGAGAGTTTGCGATTCTTTTCCCATTATCTTCATCATTGTCTATGTCAATGAGCTCAATCACTCTCCTCATGATTGTCTTCTTCCTCTTTCACTTGTTGTTTACCTTTGTCAGTCATTTGATTTGAGGAGGATGGCATGGCCTTGCCCTTTGGGTAGAAAAAGCATGCCTTTCTCCTCTTTGATAGGTAAGAGGGAAAGGTGCTACAAGATTCATAAAAACCTTGATAATTAGTGACCTTAGGACCTATTTTTCTCCTCATGGATAGTATCTTTGTGTGCATATTCCCTACCTTGCTCTTGGCTACCTTTTGATAAGCATCCTCTCTACTATATTTGATGCATCATCTTATTCGAGACCCCTAGGGCTGTCATCCTCTGTTTTTCAATGTTAGGGGCGCCTTGATCATTTGCCAGCACATCTTCACTTCCATATTGTCTCCTTCATCTTTTGACCCACTTGTATTCACTATTAAATTCAGCCTTTTGTATCCTTTGTTTGCACTCTTTGTAGGTCATTGTCTTGGGCACTTTCAGTGGTCTTTCTCTTTTGATGGTCATTTTGTTCACTAGGTGAGATTCTGGATGATCTCTTCTTCTTTAATGTGTTCATTACCTTCATTATTTGGCCCATTGTTACCAATGTTTTCCATAAATCACCTTCAAACTCGTTTCTTGGCTACCTTTTCCATCCTTGCCAGCTTGTCATATTTGTCCTCTTCTTTTGCTAGCATATGCCTCACCTCCAATGTCTTTTGAATTTTGATCCTTTCTTCATCATTTACTTCTTCTCTTGATTCTCATTTTTTTTTTATGAGTCATTGGCTCCACTATCTTTCCTCTTGAGAAGCTACATTTTCCTTATATCTTTGGAGTCATCCCTCTTCATCACCAAGAACTTGTATTTTCCCCTTGAGAAGGCGCCTCTGTCCTTATATCTTTGGAGTCATCCTCTTCATCATAGAGCACTATTTGGTCTTTTTCTCATTATTAGATATTTTAGCAACACCTTCTATGTTTTCTTCTTCATCAACACTCTCTTCTTTGTCATTTCCTTCATTAATTTGTTCATGGTCATCTCCCTCTCCTTCACTTTACATTCCTTCATTTTCACCTTTCTTGGGGAGAAATTGAATGAGGAAGGTTTATTTGAGGAAATGATTCATGTGAAGAGATGAAACAAGGCTAGTGGAGGGTGATGGAGGTGTGTGGGAGAGCTGGATGATGATGGCGGACTTGCGGAGGGATAGATTTGTGTGGAGTTGTGAAATCATCATGATGATGAAAACCTCCCATGGGATGCCTTGTTGTTCTAGTTGGTGTGGCAAATCCACCTTGATGAGTTGATAAGAAAAAGGCTTGACATTTTTTGGGATGGAGGCCTATTTCCCATGATGGAAGACATTTTCTCAGCTCTCTTTGTTACAAAGGTAGTAGGGCATATGTATCATCTTAGTTTTGGTGAAATGCATGAGGAGTCTTATGTGAGGTAGGAATAGACTCTGGAGAACGTACCTCACGGGTGAAGTATTTCATGATGATATTCGATAGGAAGGCATATATGCAATAGATGAGAGAAGGGAACATGGTTTTGCAATCAGCTTGACAACTTAGTTTCAAGTAGATAATGGCTTAGGTCCAAATGCATTTTTTGTTCCATCTTTCTCCTATGCGAGGTATTCTAGTAGCCTAAAGATGGAATTGTTCGTTGGCTCAACTCTTTTGGTGGAAATTTATACTTGGTGGTTATGAAGGTTTACGGCAAGAGCTTGGTCAATTGAGGGTGAATGTTGGATCTTTTTCACTTTCTCAAAAAATCCATAGCATCCTAATTCTTGAAAACGGGAAAATATAGTAGGAGAGGATGTCATCTCTTGATGCTTATAGGTTCAAACCTACTTGGCTTCCCCACTCTTTCTGCCTGCTTACTAATTTGGTTTGTCTTACCTCTTTTATGAACATTCTCTTCTTCGGACATTTTTGTTTTTATCCCTTCCTCAAGATATTTTAAAAAATTTTCTTGCTTTGTAGATTATGTGGAAAGGTAAAGGAGATGGTGAATTTGCAGTGATGTTAATGGTTAATGTGGAGGACAAGTATTCTCTTTTAGGGTTTTACTTCCTTCTCTAAGCTCAATTTCCAACTTTCTTTATAATGATACCCTTAGAAAAACATAAATCAGAGGAAAAGCTCAAATATCTCTCAATTCATCACATTCAAAATATCTTGTGGGTAGGTTGGGTGCCTCTGAACAAGAATACCTTGCAGCTCTGAACGTGGGCGCTGCACGGAGGCGCATCACGGCTCCGGAATGTGTTAGCTCTTGCAGGCGCATGCGGCTCTGAACATGGGCGACTCTTGCTCGATACTACGTGCGGCTTTAGGCGGTGCCCCGGTGGTGCGTCGTGCCCCTCTAAACTGGCATAGTCATGTAGCTTGAGCGGAGAGGCGCACGATATACCTCTTCTGAGCGTGTAACTAATGGTGTCGAGTCACCTTCGAATGGATCTGTGTGCACCTCTGCCATGGTGGGAAACTCACCGCAGGCCTTTGAGCACGTCCTACATGGTGAGGAAAAATCCTACACGAGGCTGTGGACGTCTTGCATGGTGGGGGAAAATATGAACGTTTTTTTGCGTGTAGGCTTGGGTGGAGTTTAGAGGCCCCTTCTAAATGTTGTTTTACGTCTTTCTTGAATGCACTTTCGTGCGATCGAACTAGCAGGGAAGCAGCATTGAAGTTGGCGGGGAGGGTCGGGTGGAGGCTTCCACGATACTAGGAAGGTACGCACGTGGAAAAGTCTAAGTGCACAAACGCCTCTGCACAGAAGCATTAGTCTTTGAATAGAAAAATACAGGGGAGATACGGAGCAATCTGACTACTCAGTTAATGCTGAAAGTTGCCGAGAAACTCGGTCGGATTTTCTTGAAAAGCTGGAAACCCTGGAGAGCGGTGACGCCAAATGACCAAATGGAAATTTGGGAAGTCTTTGTTTGGGTTACCTTTATGCATCCTTTGAAATTAAAGATGAAATCTACTTTTCTAAGGTTATTTTGAGCCCTTTTTTTCTTTGGCTAACATTCTCTTTTCTTTTTGTAGGTGGTGTTTATAAGGAGCATTGCCTTTTTTATCCTTTATTTCTTTTGGAGTTGGCACCTTTTAAACCCTCGGCTTGTTGGTGATTGTGCTTGGTTTTCTCCATTTTCACATGTTAAAACTATCTCCTCTCTCTTGTTTGATCATTTGATGGATTGTTGACCTTTTTGAGAATTCTGTGTCCTTCATGCGTACCCTTTAACCTTATTTCAACCTTAGAAGGTTGCTTTCACATATCCTCACGAAAAAACCTTTTGTCTCTTTGATGGAATTGTATGGCCTTTTTTGTAATTGAAGAAAGCGGTGGTTACTTCATGGTGTTGATACATCCCTTTTGTGATTTCTTTTTACATAGATCTCTCATGGGGAAGTCACCTATTGTGTTAAAAAGTTGTAACTCCGCATTACTCTTTGCCAATTTTGGCCTTTCTTTGTGAGCAGTATTTTCCTAGAAAACCCTTGGAAAGCTTATTCTATGATATCATCTTCCACCCTACTTTGTAGTCAACCCAGGAGAATTTTCATCATGAATTTTGTTTGTTGAACCTTTGGTTGGTGGAATGTATTTGTCTTTCTTGTCTTTAGGACCTCATGCATGGGATTTTTGATGGGCAGGAAACTTACAAAAATTAGTTATGAGACCATGATCCTCCTTGTGGAATAGGCCTATTGTATTTGTTACTTCTAACATGGATGTCTTATGTGTTTTACGCATCTTACTTTTAATACGTTACTGTGGTTGACCATTTTATAAAACATTCTTACATAAATGCTTGAACATGGGCAAATTGTCTTTATGCGAACTTAATGCTAGATCAAGGAGATAACTTTGGATGTCTTTGATGTTCTTTGGACAATGAGAAGTTTCACCTTTGCTTTCTCTTGACTTTACCTTTGAATATGTTTGGCAAAAGCATTGAATTTAGAACTATGGTAGTGCAATAACTGGAGAATTTTGGATGTCCTTTGGACTAGGTCTTTGACTCAAAGGTTGAAACAGGTTTTCGAGGACGTGGAAAAAGGGTTTTGACATACTTTATATGCACTACCATCTAGATAACTTTCAAAACGTTCATTTATCTAAAGATATTAGAAAGGAGCTTTGGAAATCACTATTTCTTGAGGTACTTGGTGAGTAGAAGAAAACGTTTAGATTTACTTGGTGAACCAAGATGGCAAAATGAGAGGTTTAGGAGAAAACTGACAGTGTTATGGGAAGAGGTGGTAAACATAGTGGGAGTGAGGGACATCGGTCCATGATTTGGTCTTATGCAGGTGATGGTGACGGTATGACAGTGGCGAGGATAGTGAAAATTTTCTCTTTGAGGAGATTTCCAGACTCATGATTCTTGAAATTTGCTGCAATCCAAGACAAGCAGCTAGTCATCAAAAAGGTAAAAAAAATTACTGATGACTAACGGTGGCTCCCTTGGGGAGAAGTGACTCCTTTCGGGAGGTGTCGAATTTCAGATCTCTTGGTTTACTGTAGAAGACCGGTGCCTCATCCATTGGGCACATTTTCTTATTTTATTTACACTCTTGCTTTCCCTAAAGTAGTGATTTTGAAAATCCTACTGACATGATTAGCTCATCTTCACCTCTACCTACCCAACCTACTTTCCTAACATTTTCTCTTCCTTGGGTGCACTTGAATTGGAAAACCCATTGACATATTTTTTTTTTTTTAAGAAAAGAAATAACTATGTACTTCTACACTTATTTCTTCCAAGGATTCGGATTATGATAGTGAACTCTTCTTATTCTCTACCTAGTCTATTTGAGTGCTCCAAGATTAAAAGCGGTATGACATACCATTCTCTAAGCTATTTGACAAGAAATTTAAAGCATGAATTGAACCGGGGTTAGACAATCGATTCATCATGAGTTGCGGCATCAAGACAAAATTTTACAAATTTAATTTCGCCATGAAACAAAACTAGGAGAAATGTGTAGGGTTGTGTTTCATCATGTACTAAGCATCCCTATCCTTGCACTAAATTTGGTTCTAATTTAAGCATGGAACCGGTATCTTTCTTTTAATCTATTTTTCTTTGCAAGTCAAGCTTCAATAATTTGACCAACATTCTTTTCACTAATTTATCAATAATAAATTTAAAACTGCTGACCATGATTAGGTAAGATAGGTTCCAGACAAGACATTCTTTTTGCACAGTAGTGGCATTTAGACTTGCACATTTTAGGTATTACTATTTTTTGGGTATGGGGTTATACCTTTCTTTGATCTCCCTCTTTTTCTACTTTTCCTTTTTTTTTTTGTGTTTTCTCTCTTTTTGGCCTTTTCTTCAAACAATGGTATGTCTGATAGTGAAAATCTAAAAACTAGGAATCTTTGCGACAATGGTACTTGAGCATCCTATCTTGAAAAGGATCTCCTAATACTTCTTGTCCGTTCAATTTTGTTGAATAGAAATAATAGTTATTTTCATTTTGAAAATATGGTATAAGGATTTTTTTTTTTTCAAGAATTTTCAAACAACTCATGTTCTCCTTGATGCTTCTTCTTTGACTCTTGATTCCCATGCTGTTTACTGTCACAAATTTTCTTCGGGTAGAAAAGGTATTCTTTATCATCTTTAAAACAAATGATGATCTCATCAATGTATACCATAGTGAAGAAATTGAAAATAGGAAACATAGTTCTTCGAGAAGGTGTCTCTAGTGTCCTTTAGCACGGGAAGCATGTTGTTTAAACCTATAATTGCTTCTGTAAACTTGAAAAAGTCTTAATTTGATTGGTTTGAAGTGGTATCATCGATGGTAACTGAAACACTATCATGTAATGACATATGGTTAGAAATCCTAACCTTTTTGAAGTATGATCTATTTTGGGAAAAAGGTAATTGTTCCTTAGGGGTTGATCTAGGTACTGAAGTCTAGAAACACCTATGTCACGTGGCTTTTCTTTTTAAGTGACATTAATTGCTGAGTTTTTGTGGTTCCTTTTGAAAGGGGGCTTTCTTAGAATGATGTCTGTCACAATGTTTTAGACAACCTCCTATATATACTAGCATTCGAAAATTTTTGCACGATCTTGCATTTCTAACTTGTTTTGTGTGTAGTGATAAAATTTTAGACAACTCGATCCACTTCAAGTTTTCAAGATTATCCTTACCATATCCCTCTATATCAGCTTCGAGGATACATCTTTAGGATCTATAGCGATTATTTGCAAGAGTTAAAGTTTCTTTGGAAGACATTCTTTGGATCATGAAGTATTTAGGTAAGGTAAAAACATGAGACTCTTGATCTGATTACCATTGATTTTTAGTACGTGAGGCTTTTCGGTGCTTAGGATTGGAAAAGGGGCGATTGTGTTTTTGGGATTTCCTTTGTTTGAACAACTTGTTTCGGTTCTAGACTAATTTTTGGTTTTGAAGTTTCGTTTTCCATTTTCGAAAGTTAAGTTCAGTTTCATCATCATGTAGTTGTTCGGGGTCATGACAGTTCGAGTGTCGAGCTCATCGTAGATAAACTAATTTTATTGTTGTAGTGTACCTAATTGTTTTCAACTTCACTTAATTGTTCATCAATTTCCTCTTCGGTATGTAGAATGAAAGAATCAAGATCTAAATGTACGGAATAAAGAGGTGTGTTGTCAGCCTTTCTTATTGCTAACCATATACTTCATGTGTGACTCTCGGTATAATATTCTTATGCGGTTAAAAATAGGGATGGTAGCATAGGACATGTCAATTGAAGGTTTCCTTGAAGCTTGGCTCCACTTTCCCGGAGATCTGGATAAAAGCAATCCACTTGGGAGGTATGTCTGCTTTACCACTAGCATGTCCATGACTAGGTGCTTGGCTGGTACTTGTGCTAGATTGACACAGGTATTTGATTAAGCCTAAACACTTGACTCTACTTGAATCAAAGAGTATAAGTCATTGTAAGGTTTATTTATCTCTGTTCTTGCTTTCCATCACAACCTTTGGCATGATATTGTGAGAGGCACGAGTCTAGCATGGCATTATGTAAGATTTGTCATTACATTTGAGGTGATATAAAAGAATGGCTCCTTCTTGATATTTTCCTTCTACTTTGGGTCCAAACAACTAACTCGGGTGTGTCATCGGCCAAGTGTAAAGTGTCGGTATCATTCCATATGTTTAGAACTTTTAGAATTTGATATTTGTATGATCTTTGGGCAATCGGTTCGGTGAGAGGCATGGTTATCTTGATTTTAGCAATTTTCTCCTTCAAAGCTGAAGGGTGTGCACTTCTGCTAGACATATTTACATCAGTTTTCTCAATATAACCTTTTCCACTAGTTTAGCTTGCTGAATCTAGCAGCTCTAGACAGCAAAGTTTTCCGGGGCCATTAGTGGAAATACTAGAGCCGGAGTTATTGTCACTATTGAGAGTGACTAATATTTTCTTTGTTTTGTTCAACTTTCCTCGCCATAGTGTTTGTGTGTTGTCTATCTTAGGGGTGTTTTCGGGTGCTTTCTTTGAGCAGGTGTCTTTGGTTTCTCTTGGGCATCTGGTTCTTTTTTCTTCTAATGTCATGCGGCTGGACTTCCCATTATGGTGTTCTCAAATCCCAATTTGTAGTCTTCGAATCTTCATAGTCTATTTTGAGTTTGATTTGAAGAAGAAACCTTGTTCCTCCTCTGTAAGAAAAACCTCACCCTCATTACCGAGCCTATTAGTATACATGGTTTTCTTGGGCTGTTCTGAAATCTCTTTCACCTTCATCTAGGTAGTTATCTTGGAAAGGTGGCCCTGTCTGATGGTCATTTTCCCTTTGTCGGTTGGAGTGGGTCTCTTCGAAGTTCGATTCATATTTCTGTTCTAGAGGTTCACTTGGTTATCTCTAGGAGGTGTTCTCTCATTCAGTTATCTTTTCCATCATTCTTTCCATGGTTCTAAATAGGTTTGGAATTCGAAGAGCGGGTGGAAGGCATGGCTTCATCTGCGTAGCCCGACCTTCTTTTACGACCTCATCCTAGCCTTTTTCGGTGGGGTTAGAAACTTACTCCACTAATAGCTACCCTTGCATTTATTCTAAATTTTTGGGGTCTCTTTCTCTTAGCTGGTATGTCATGTCCGGATCGAAACCTTCAGAAATTTTACTAGTGCTAGACCTCGTGGAGGTTTCATGTGAGTGGGAGGAATTGTAGACAATGTTAAACTTGTTGCAATAATCTTTGACACTTTCCCTCGCATTCTCTTAATATTTTTATACTGGAAAGGATTTGGAAGGGATTTTTCTTGATTTCCCATTTGTTCAGAGAAGTTTGGTAAGGGGATGGGAGATCATGTATACTGTTGGGAGTTAAGTTCTTAAACTATTTTTGGCTTCTCATACGCTTTGCAGACAAACATCCTCACATCTTCATGGTTTTCTCTTCTAATTCCATGTAGTCAAAAGCATCATTCATTCTATCTACATGTTATTGGGTAGTAGTGGATTGACCTTGGCGAAGTGTGGGATTCTAGTTGGTAATCATTCGACAAAAGTACCAAAGGTTGTGGTAACACTAAGGGTGCATACCATGCTGCCATGATGAGAGATAATGGTGGATTTACAAGAGGATGGTTTTTGAGATGGTGAGTGGTTGCAGTGGTGGTGTGAATGGGTGGCGGATGTACTTGGACCGGTAGACTAATTTTTAGCAGGGCTGGATGGAAAGGAGCCAAGTGATGAGGTGTAATCGAGGTGGTGTGGAAGGAAGAAACTTCTCACTGAAGGGCACCTGTTACAAGTTGAAATAAAGTTGTTATGGTTGATCCTACTTTGTGACTTGAGTTACCGGAACATGTTTCTTGTGTGGTGCAAAGTCAAGCGGGGATCTTGCAAGGATGTAAGATGTTCGGGTACGAGCTTGCTTTGTGAATAGTCTGTCAAGGTAGTTAAATTTCCGGTTTTAAGAACGTCTGCTAAAATATTTTACGGGTCATCGACTATAGTAGGAGGGTTCGGGTCAGATGAAGAATCAGTGATTCATGTGAGCAGTTTCAAACTCAAAATTTGAGCAAATTTTATGACGCTTGCGAAATGCGGCCTCTCCCTAGGTGCTATTAAAATCACATAGTGTGTATTTAAAACTGGGCTTCTCGGGGCTAGTTTGATGTGGTCTCTAGGGAATCTATGGATACTAGTAAAGTTAAAAGTCCTACTAGAGGTTAGTGGAGTCGCCAGGTGGATATTTTTAGTTTGTTTTGAGGAATATGTTCTCTGTATTCTACGATACTAAAAAAGTAAATCTAGAATTTTTTGGGGGTTTTTCTATACTGAGTTTCTATATGTAGCCCTAAGGTTTTAAAAGTGTCCTATAGCTAAGTCATCATTTTGCTAGGATGGTGAAATAGTTAGTTTCTGCCTCTTTAGACAATACTTAAGTTTTCTAAATTTGACTAAGATTTAAGTTCTAAGGATACCTAAGATTTTTTTGACTCAAAGTCCCACGAAGTGATCACCATTATGTTAGTGTCCCATGATTTGGCGGTTGGTAAACCAAATGACGAGGTAACATCAAACCAATCTTTGGAATCCTAGGACCTAGCATTCCTAGACTGGAAGAGGATCTACTATTCTCTGAGATCTTGGGAACTTGTTCGCTTTGGATGATTAGTTGACTGGTGTTAAGTGTTGGTTGTTTATTGTTTTGGGTTGGGTAGATGATATTTGGACATTTTAGAATGAAGTTATCAATCAGTCAGTCAATGGAGTCTATGAAGTCATTAGTATCTCAACTGGTAAATGTCAGATTTATCACGGGGAAAATCTAGTGTAGTAAATGAATATTTAAATTTATGTATGAGCTAAAATGGACAATAAGTTTGAGAAACAAGGTAGGGCAAAGGGAAATGAAGTATCCTTTTGTGAAATACCTATGAACAAGAAGGTCTTGAATATAGATAAGCAAGCTCTTGATCATGAATGAGGAGCACACCATTTACCAGTAATAATACTTTAAACAAATAAACATTCAAGATATACAATCGAGTGGAACAAAGAAATAAGACAACTATCCTTTAATGTTCTACTTTCTCGATTTGAAAACATATAGAAAAAATAAGCATCAATAAATGAAGAGAACTCTAAAGCATCATTCATTAAACTATAAATCACTTTGAGAAATGAGAATATTAAGCATAGCAAAGAAGCGAAGATCAAGCGGAACCTCTTTGACTTAACTAACAATCCCGATACATCGAAGAGATTTCAAGGCAGTTTGAATAGCATTAAAAAAGCAAGGTTTACCATGAATCATGTTTATAAACTAGCATATTAATCAATAATGAAATATAAAAACTTGATGACTATAAAGATGAAATGAAGAATTCTTTAAGCTAACTATGAAAACATGAAAACAATAGCTAACGAGGAGAATTTGAGGTGCCTCCCGAACAGCATTTCTCATCTTATAATTTTCTGAGCTTCTTGCAATATAGAAAGATGGACATATGAAATAAGAAAAAACGCGAACATATGAGAGATACATCACCATTCACTAAACTCGAGGATCTATCAACCAAGCCTTCATCACATCAGTCAGAGGCAAATCATCCACAAGCTCCACAACACTAAATTGTTCTTGACTACTTTGTCATATGTTCTCCCAACACATCAAGTCCCAATGTTTACAATGAATCCTCATGCCTTATATAACAAGTAAGGAAGAGGAGAGCCCACTAGAGCATCTAAACTATTGTACAACGAGAAATATCCTAAGTTGTCTTGAGGCCAACAACTAGACAAACTTTTAATATCTTTGCAAATGTCTTCTCACAGCTAAAATAGAAATTGATAAATTTAGGCCACGAAAGAAAATAAAACACACAAATGTATCCACTAGTCACCCATAGGGTACGGCGCACTATGTCAGAAACATTAGATAGGCCTTTTTACAACAATGCCTTTGAGGCTTTCAGAATGTCGGAAAAGGCTCCAAGATGTACAATTGAAGCCCTTGAAGGCTACTTTCTAGATATACCTTTAGTTCTTCAATACTGTGCTTGAAAGATACAAAAAGTGAAAAATCAATACTTCTAGGATCACGAGCGCATACTGAAAAATTAGTGAGAATGGTGGAAACCGTGTTTTGACCCTTTTGGTCTGCATCATTCTTCAGAAAATTGGTGATAATACTCCTCTAATGATGGGGAATCCAAAAACATAAACCTCTCCTCGAGGGATGCTCTAGGAAAAATTGCAGCACGGGGTGCGTTGCGCTCCTAGCCTCAAAATTTGCAAGAAACAAAATCTTGTTAAATTTCTCCCAAATTTGGTAGGTAGGTGCCTCGTAGGTCACAGGATACACATGCAAATCTTGACCTATGTCATCTAAAGCCTAGCTTGGTCCTTTTCACTATTTTGGTGTCAGGGCCTCATTTTTGGGCAATTTTGAGTTTTTCCTTGCAAATTGGTTTCTTCGTTTATAGTGCTGAGTCATTCTCCTTTGCGAGTTCAAGTCTTTGTTGGCCTTCTCGAGTTTGGCCTCTAGATGTATGTTGGCCCTTTCAAGCCATGATTCCCTATTATGCTCAGCTTCCATGCCAAGGAGTTTAGTGAGGAAGTGCACATGTGACCAGATTCTTTCTGTTTGCTTTACTTGATACTTTCCCTGGTCTGGTCTAGGTCTCCTTTGGATTTGACCCTCTTTATCACTACTTTCCTCTTCATTGTCTGTTCCTCCATGCCTTGTGACAACTCAACCTCTTTTAATCTTTGACACCTTGCTTCATGATGGCTAATAGCCCATCACTGTTTATTCTGTCTGTAGAAGTGAATGAGATCCTTTGACCTTTCTAATTCAACTTCTAAGTATTTGATACGTACATTCAGTCTTGTAGAAGAGTTTGCAATTCTTGTCTCATTATCTTCATCTTGTCTATGTGAATGAGCTCAAACTCTCTTTCTCCTCATGATTGTATTCTTCCTCTTTCACTTGTTGTTTACGTTTGCTAGTCATTTGAGTTGAGGAGGATGGCATGACCCCTTTCTTTTTGGAGGCGAAAACACATGCCTCTCTTCTCTTTGATAGGTAAGAGGAGAAGGTGCTACAAGCTTCACTTGAAAACCTTGATCATTAGTGACCTTAGGACTATTTTCTCCTCATGGATGATCTCTGTGTGTGCATCTTCCTTACCTTGCTTTTGGCTGCCCTTTTTGATAAACATCCTGCCTGTTTGTCCTGCATCAAACCTTTATCAGAGACCTCTGAGGCTGTCATCCTCTGTTTTTCAATGTTAGGGGCGGCTTGATCTCATTTAGCAGCACATCTTCTTTACATATTTGTCTCTTCTTCATCTTTTGACCCACTTGTATTCAGCTTATCAAATTCAGCCTTTGTATCCTTGTTTGCATTCTTTGTAGGGTCAGCTTGTCTTGGGAACTTTCATTAGTCTTTCCATCGGCTTGTGATGGTCATTTTTGTTCTTCACTGAGTGAGTTCTCTTGGCTGATCTCTTCTTCAGATTTGTCTTGTTCATTACTTCATTATTTGGCCCGTTGTTATCATTGTTTTGCCCACTAAAATCACCTTCAAACTTTCGACACTGTGTTTGCCTTTGCCATCCTTGTCCTTTGTCATCTTTGTCATCTTTACCTACTGGCATATACCTCACCTCCAATTTCTTTTGATGCTGAAGTGTACTTTCTTCTCATTTGCTTTCTTCTCCTTGATTCTCATTTGGTTTTTGATGGTCATTAGGCTCCCTTTGTTTTCCTCTTGAGAAAATTTGCCTATGTCCTTGTATCTTTCAGGTCATCCTCCTCATCATAAGAGCCACTATTTTCCTCTTTTTCTAGCTCAACATTTTTCCTCTTGAGAAAGGCTGCCTCTATCCTTGTATCTTTGGAGTCATCCTCTTCATCATAAGAGCCAGCATTTTTGGTCTTTCTCATTATTGGGCTCACTTATTTCATCTCTATTTTATTCTTCATCAACACTCTCTTCTTTGTCTTGCCTTCATTGATTTCTTCATGGTAATCTCCCTCTCCTTCATTGATTTCTTCATGGTCATCTCCCTCTCCTTCTTGCTTTCTTCATGGTCATCTCCTCTCCTTCTTTGCTTTCTTCATTTTCACCTTTCTTGGGAGAAGGTGAATGAGGAAAGATTTATTTAGAAATGATTCGTGTAAAGAGGATGAAACAAGGCTAGTGGAGGGTGATGGAGGTGTGTGAGGAGGAAAATGAGATGATGATGGTAGACTTTGCGGAAAGGATAAGTGTGGAGTTGTGAAATCATCATGGCGATGAAAACCTCCCATGGGATTCCTTGTTGTTCTAGTTGGTGTGAGACAATCACCTTGACGAGGGAGTGATGAAAAAGAGGCTGACTTTAATTTGGGACGGAGGCCTCTTTGCATGATGGAAGACATTTTCTCATTACTTTTACAAAGGTAGTAGAATATGTAGCGACTTGGTTTGTGGTAAATATAGAGTCTTATGTGAGTAGGAATAGACTGCGGAGGAGCCTACCCTCACAAGTGAAGTATTTCATGATGATCTTCATTAGGAGAGCATATTTGTCCAATAGATGAGAGAAGGGGAACATGGTTTTGCGATCATCTTGAAAACTTGGTTTCAAAGAATGGGTATTAGTGGCTTGGAGTCTAAGAATGCATTTTTGAACCACCTTTCTCCTATGCAAGGTATTCTGTGGCCTAGAGATGGCATTGGTGGTCGGCTCAAACAACACATTAGGTATACTTGGTGGTTATGAAGGTTTAGGGAAAGAGCTTGGTCGATTAGAGTGACTGCGGATCTTTAACATTTTCATCACAAAATCACAGCATCCTAATTCTTGAAAATGAGGAAAATATAGTAGGAGAGGCTATCGGATCTTTGGTGTATAGGTTCAAACCTATTCGGCTTCCCACTCACGATCTACTATCCTTTAGGCCTTTGGTTTGTCTTACTCTGTCAGCATTCTCTTCTTGAACCATTTGTTTTTTATCCTTCCTCGAGATCTTTTTAAAAGGAATTTTAACTGCTTTGTGGAATGATGTTGAAAGGGGTAAAGGAGATAGTGAGGTTGCGGTGATAATCGATGGTTACTGACAATGTGGAGGACAAGTATTCTTTTAGGGTTTTACTTCCTTCTCTAAGCTCAATTTCCAATTTTCTTTATAATGATACCCTTAGAAAAAAAGAAATTGAAGAAGCTCAAATACCTCTCAAATTATCCCCACAATACAAAGAAATTAGTTCAAAATATATTTTGGGCGGGTTAGACACCTCTGAACAAAAATCTGTCGACTCTGGATGTGGGCAGCCCGCTGCAGAAGTTCATGCAGTTCTTTGAACGTGGGCAACTCTTGCATGAGGCTGCGTTCGGCTCTTTGAATGTGGGTAGCTCTGCCATAGGCCCGCATCGTGGGTGGGCCCCTGAACGGGTTGTCGTACCACCCCTGCGAATGCACGGTCGTGTAGCTTGGGTGGAGGCGCACGATATACCTGCTTCACAGTGTGTAGCGAATGGTGTTGGATCTGCTGAGCGAATCTACGTGCACCTCATCTGCAGTGGAAACTCCTACATGAACCTTTGTGCACATCCACCACTTTTGATGAGTAAACTCACGCATGAGGCTGTGCACGTTACGCACGGTGATAGCAGCTACGAACATTTTTTTGCGTACGAGCAGGCGGAATTTAGTGCCCCTTGTGAACGTCGTTCATGCGGCAGATCACCTTTCATGCGGCCGGGCAAACGATAGGATCACTTAACACGACGAAGTTGGCAAGAGTGTCGGAGACGGAGGCTGCATGATATACCGGCGAGAGTACGCACGTGGAAGGTCTAACGGCGCGCAACGCCTTTACACGGGAAACGCAACACTAAATGAAAAAAACACGGGGAGTAGTGAGCGCAACATAGGCGCTGCGGGAGCATAGTGCTGAAGAATGCACTTGAAACTCGGTCGGATTTTTCTTAAAAAACTTTAAAATCCTTAATTTGATGCAAATGACCAAATGGAGGCAGGAGATCTTGTTTTGGGTTGCCCCTTTATACTCCTTTGACATTAAGAATGCAAACCTACTTTTCTAAGGTTATTTTGAGCCCATTTTTCTTTGGTTAACATTCTCTTTTTCTTTTTGTAGGTGGTGTTTATAAGGAGCGGTGCCTTTTTGTTCTTTCTTTGGAGTTGGCACCTTTTAAACCCTCAACATTTGGTGATTGTGCTTAGTTTTCTCCATTTTCACATGTTGAAACTATCTCTCTTTGTTTGATCATTTGATGGATTGTTGACACTTTTTGTTCTTTGTCCTTCATGTTGATACTGTTTAACCTTATTTCAACCTTAAGTTTTTAAATATCCTCTAAAAAAACCTTTTGTCTTTGATGAGTGCTATGACCCTTTTTTGCGGTGAAAGAAAATTTGTGAACACTTCATGGTGTTGATACATCCCTTTTTGTGAAATTTTTTTTTGCATAAATCTCTCACGGGGAAGTCACATGTTGTGTTAAAGCTTTAACTCCTTGATACTCTTTGTAATTTTGGCCTTTGTAGTGAAATGATGTTGGCCTAGAGAAACTCTTGAAACCTATTCTGCGATATCATCTTCTTCCCTCTTTAGTCAATCAAGGAGACTTTTCATCACAACTTTTGTTTATTGAACCTTTGGTTGGTGCACGATTGTGTTTATGTGCTACTATCTTCGGGACCTCATGCGTGGGCTTTTGATGGGCAGAAAAATACAAGAATTTTTTATGAGACAAGTCCTCCTTGTGGACTAGGTCTCTTATATTTATTTACTTATTTTGTGGATGTGCCATGTGTTTTGGGCCTCTTAATTTGCATCTATTACGTAGTTGACCATTTATAAAGCATTCTGTAGAAATGCTTGAACATGGGAAAACTATCTTTATACGAAACTTAATCTTTGGATTAAAAGAATTCTCCTTTGGAGGTCTTTGTTAATTTCTTTGGACAATGATAAGTTTAACCTTTGTGTTCGCTTGACTTTACCTTTGGAGATATGCAGCCAAACGGTGAATTTATAACTATGATAGTACATAAACTAAGAGAGACTTTATATGAATTTTTGGATGTCCTTTCCAATAGGTCTTTAAATGAAAAGGTTGAAACGAGGTTTGGAGGTGGAAAAGGGTTTTGACCCCTTTATATGCACTACCATCCTGTGCTTAAAAAATTTGATTTATCAAAATATCTTTAGAAAGGGAGCTTTGAAATCACCACTACTTGAGGTACTTGGGTAGTGGAAAGAGTTGGGTTACTTTGTGAACCAAGGTGTGAAAATAGAGGGTTTAGGAAAACATAGATAGAGTATTATAGGCGAGAGGTGGTAAACATAGTGGGAGTGGGGACATCGATCCATGATTTGGTCTTATCTAGGTGATAGGCTGGCTAGGCCTTGACAAAATATGAGTAGTGAGAAAAATTTCTCTTTGAGAGATTTCTAGAACTCACATGATTCTTGAAATTTGTTTCTAGAAATCAAGACAAAGCATTTAGTCATCAAAATAGGTAAAAAAATTGCGATGACTAACAAGTCCATGAGAAGGCCCTTAAAATTGCAGATTTTTCAGGATTGACCACAGATCATGATTAGGCCCAAACATACAGGCTTTCTACTCGAATCGAAGGATTAAAGGTCTTTGTAAGGTTTCGTTATATCAGGGCCTAGTCTCTCCATCACAACCTTTGTCATGAGGTTGTGAGAGGCACCGAAGTCTAGCATGGCATTATGTAAGATTTTTTCATGTATGTTTAGGCTAACATAGAAAGGGGGAATGGCTCCTTCTTGGTATCTTCGTTCTACTTGAGGTCAAATAACAACTTAGGTTTGTCATCGATCGAGTGTAGAGTGTCGGTATCATTTCCCATGTTTAAGACTTTAGAACTTGAGACACTGTAGACTTCTTGAGTTACTAGTTCGGTGAGAGGCATGGTTACCTTGATTTTAGCAATCTCCCTCAGTGAGTATTTGTGTTTTGGGTATGTTCTCTTGTTTGCTCAGACTGGCCATTTGCAATCTTAATTTTCTGATTTTGACTTGGGGTTTTTGACAGCAGATTTTTCTCCGGGCCATTAGTTGATGTACTAGGGCAGCTCAGACACCACTTTCTTGGCTAGTTTTGTCTATTTTGGATCGGCTTTCTTAGCCATGGTGTTGTCTGTTCTTGTCCTCTTAGGAGTGTTTTCGGGGGCTTTCCTAACAACGGTGTCTATTTGGTTTTTCTTGGAATTTTATTGGTTTCTTTTGCTCTGTCATCATATTGTCTATGGAATTCCATTATGGCATTTTCAAATCGAAGGTTGGTAGTCCTTCGAATCCTCATAGTTTGTTTCGGTTTGATCGAGGAAAATAAACCTTGTTCTTCTTTGGTGAGAAAAACATCATCCTCACTATGAGAACCTATCAAATTGACATGGCTTTCTTCGAGTTCTTCGGTCTCTCTTCCTATTCATCTACATAATTATCTTGGAAAGGAGGCACGATTTTTGGTCATTGTCTCTTGGCACATTTTAAGGAGGGTCTCTTCGAGAGTTTGGATTCCTATTTGTTTGGGAATTTTCTTGGTTTTCCTTAGGAGGCATTCTCTCACATTTTAGGCTTATCCTCTCCATCATTCTCTCTGTGGTTCTAACTAGGTTGTCAATCTTGGAATCAAATGAGGATGTTGATGGCATGGTTTCATCTTTGTAGGTCACTCTTTTTTATGATCCTAATCCTAGCTCTCTTTTCAATTAGGTTGGCCTCTATACGTTAGCCCCTTCATGTCTTCTAAAGTTAGGGGTTCTCTCTCTTAGTTGATAGGCCATGTGCGGATCCAAGCCTTGGAAACTTTACTAGTGCTATAAGGCCTTATGGAGGTTTCATGTGAGGTGGGAGGGCATTGTGGACATTGTAAACCTAGTGGAATAATCTTGGACACTTTCCCCTACATTTATTTTAAGGTTTTTATATTCGAGAGGATTTTAGGGGTTTTATTTCCCACTTGTTTATGAGAATTTTGGTAAGGAGGAGATCATGGATGTTGTTGGAGTTAGATTTTTAAACCATTTTTGGCTTCTCCTCCTAAGATTTGGGCAAGATCCTCATCTTAATGGTTTCTTCTTCTAATTCCATGTAGTCAAAGGCATCATTCATTTTATTACATGTTGTTGGCGATGGTAGATTCAACTCCGGTAAAGTGGGGAATTTTTGGATTGGTAGTCATTTGGTAAAGGAACCATAAGTTTGTGGTAAGAACAGGGGGAGCATACTATGCTACCATGATGGGAGGTAATGTAGATCAGGTGGATTTACAAGGAGAGGATTTTTGAGAGGAGGTGGAGGATGAAGTGAAGTAGTTTGGACGGTGGAAGTATGGGTGGATGTGGTGGAAGTACTTGGACCCCAGCAAACTAATTACGGCCGGACTTGGGATGAAAAGAGCTACGGTGATGGAGAAGCTGAATGTCGGGAGGAGTGGAAGGAGAGGCTTCTCTGCGGAACTCTATTGCAAATCTATAAATGTGGAGTCGGTCTAGTCAATCCCACTTTGTGACTTGGTTACCGAAAAGGTTCCTTGTATGGTGCAAGTCAAATTGAGGGTCTTCTGAGGAGCTGTAAGGTGTTCGAGGACAAAACTTTCTCTATGAATGGTCTGAGAAGTAGTTGAATCTTCAGTTTTGGAATTTTTCACAAATATTTTATGGGTCATCAACTATAGTAGGAGGGTTTGGGATGGGATTACAGAGATGCAGTGCGAACCTTGCCGAAGCCCAAATTTCAAACTCAAAATGTAGAGAGGCTAAGTTTATGGCTTGTTTTCGGAAGGGCGACATCTCTTAATGTTTACTGACTCTACACAGTATAACTAGGCTTCTAAATTTCTCATGGCTGATTTGACAAAATCCCGAAGGAGTCTAAAGAGACCTAGTGAAGTAGTAGGCCTCTTGGAGGCTAGTGGAGTCACCAGGTGGATATTTTAAACATTTTTGAAGATATGTGCTTGTGGTCCACCGCAACAATCTATAAAAACCAATCTAAGATGATTTTTGGGGTTTTACGAGTTTCTTTATACAACATTTAAGGACTTTCTAATGAGTGTGGTATAGTTGAGTCATTATTTTTCTAGAATGGAGTGAATCAATTTAAACACTACTTTTGGCTATCAGTCTGAGTTTTCTATCATTTGAAAGTTCTAAGGAATACTTAGATTATCACTAACTCAGGAAATATTCTCACCTTGATTTCCATTTATGTTAGGCGATGATTGATGATAAATCAATAGATATTGTATGACAAGGGTTTCTGAACTTTTAAGGATGTCTACACTTGCTACTTACTTAGAAAATTCCTACATGATCTCCATTATGTTAGGTTCCGTGATTTGGCGGATTAGTGAATGCAGCCACACTGGGAATGACTTGTCAGAACCGGTGTTTGGTCCTGGGACCTGGCCTTCCTGGACTTAGAGATGGCTCTCTCTATTTGTGTGCAAAGGATGTGTTTCTAATTTTCTTTTAGGGTTGATTTTAGGCTAGATGTTAAGTGTAGGGTTTGTTGTTTGTTTTGGTTGGGTAAGGATGATCGAGTAGGATAGGTGGAGTGAGATGTCTTCAAATCATTGGGGTATGGAGTCTGTGAAGTCATGGGTATCTCAACAATGATTGAGTGCATCATAAGGAAAATATAATATGGTCAATCGATCTTTAAGGTTATGTGTGAGGTAAATGGACATTGGTTAGTGAGCAAGGTAGGAAAGGAGATGAAGTATCCTTTGTCAAATATCTTTAAACAAGAAGGTATCAAATGCGATAAGCAAAATATAATAATCATGAGGTAGGAAAACCATTAACTCAATGACAATACTTAAACAAATAGGCATTCAAGATGAACAATTTAGTGAACCAAAGCAAAACTGTTTATCTAACTTTAGTGATTTCACCTTCAAGGTTTGAAAATATATAAGATAACATATAACTTAATAAAATAAAGGGGAAATCCTAAACATTGTGCTCAAGCTACCCAGAACTTTTGAGTCACATTTCATAAGCATGGACAAAGGGCATGATCAAAAGATGGCCTCTTTGGCTAAACTCCTAGCAAGTAGTACTTCAAGAGATTCCAAAAGCAGTGTTCTAAATAGTATCAAGTAAGCATGGCTAACCATAAAACATATTTGAAAGTAACCTTTAAACCATTCATGAAGCAAGCTTAGGTGGGCCTAAGGAGCAGCTAATAATTCAGCCAAGCTAACCCGATGAGGAAAACATAAAGACAATAAACGGGGAAGGACAAGGTGCCTCGAACAGCATTTTCTTAGCCTATTTTTCTGCTCTACTACAACATAGAAGGATGAACATAATGATAAATATGAAAGATAACAAGACTAATTAGGGACAAATCACCATTAACTGACCTTAGGGATCTATGGCTCAAGCTTCTCCATCACCAAATCAAAACGAAATACATTCAGAAGCTCCACTGACACCAAATTTCTCTTCAACCTCCAAAAACCATGTATTGCTCTCAAACTATTCATGTGAAGATACACAATGAAGCCCCTCATGCTATATTTATTTATACAAGGAGGAAAAAACCATAGAGAGGGTTGGAAAATGTCAAAATCACTCATAAATTTCATTTTATGCCTAAGAGACCATGCGAGGCCCAAGACCTGAAATATCCCATGGAAACAATGCAAAAATAAATTCTTACACCTAATTCTAAAATTGATTTGCTTCAAAAAAACACTAAAATATGGTTTTCAATAAATGAGTGTGTTTTGTTGACTTTTTCTCAAAAACACACGATGAATTCCATAAGTGCGGCGCCACCTGAGTGCGAAAAATAGGTCTGTTGCGGCCAAGTTTTGGACCCCTTTACGTGTCGGATTTTGCTCCCATGATGGCCCATTGGAAATCTAATGAGATCTAATTCTATATATTCCATTGGTTCCTAATCCCCTTTCCGTGCTCCATTAAAATATCAAAATACAAACACTTTCTCTAAGCTCAGTAGCCAGGCACATGAAATGGAGGCGGAAAGGTGAAA
Source organism: Pinus albicaulis (assembly GCA_034641835.2). Classification (NCBI taxonomy): domain Eukaryota; kingdom Viridiplantae; phylum Streptophyta; class Pinopsida; order Pinales; family Pinaceae; genus Pinus; species Pinus albicaulis. The sequence continues at coordinate 38,230 of JAXQQM020058556.1, forward strand.
GATGAGGTGTTTTTTGACCTTTTTAGGAGTCACAAATGCTCCAAATGCTTTTCCATTTGGTGAGAATAATATACTGAGTAGAAATCCAAAAATGTGGGATTTTCCTACGAGGATAGCAGAGGGAAAAGCGTAAACGCCAGCACTACGCTTATAGGCCCTCAAATTCACAAAGAAAAACTTGTCCAAATTTCTTCAAAATTGGTGTGGATGTCTCCCTCTCTTCAGGTTTGAGAGACCTGTAGAGAATATTGTGCCAAAAATCCAAGGTTTTCATGATCTTTTTCTTCTTGTAGTCTTGGATTTTGGTTTGTGCCTCCTTTAGTTTAGCCCTTGCAACTTCGTTTCTCCGGGCATAATGCTTAGTCATCCTTCTTTGGAGATCAAGATCTTGATTTTCCTTCTTCAACTTGGTCTCCAAGTGTATGTTAGCTCTTTCCATCCAAGGCTCCGTCATGCACTATCTCCATAGCCAACGGTTCATCAGAGGTACATTTTGCTGCGTGATTCTTGATCCCTCTCTTTTCCCGATGCCTTCTTCAACCCTATGGTTTTGGTCTCCTTCTAGGCTACTCTTGCTGCCCTCACTTTTTCATATGGGCCCATAAACTCTTCTAGCTTTACTTGTGCCCTTTGAGCTTATTTAGAGCTTTGAGTGCTCGCCTCACGGATGCCTGTGTCACTCATTTGTTTGTTTTCCATCTCATAAAAATGAATGACACTCTTGGCTCTAGCCAACTCGGCTTCAGACCTTGATTTGGTAATTTTTGTTTTGGAGGAGCAAGTTTGAAATCCTTGCTTCTTTTCTTTAATATATCCCACTTCTGAATCATTTCAAACTCCTTTTCAATCTTCATGATCTTCCTCTTCTTATTTTATCTTTTGTTCACCCTTGTCAAGTGGCTGAGCTGAGGTGGATGGCATGGTCCCTTTCGTTTTGGAGGCAGCAAACACAAGCCTTGACCCTCTCTGATATGTGAGTGAAAGAGGTGTGATTTTGGTCTTTTTGGTGTTTTTATCATGGCTGTGATCCTTGAATTGATTATCAAACCCTTCATTATTTTCATTGTGTTCATGCCTTTCCTGAACATTTTCTTCTTTGTTGTCTTTCTCATCACTTACACTTGTTTCTAGGGTGTCATTGTTGTCTTTAGTTCCTGCATTGTCCTCACTGTCATTATCTTTATAATTTTCATGCTCACTGCCCCTTTCTTCATTATTTGCCTCTATATCTTCTTCACTATCTGTTTCTTCCTTTTCATCATTTTCTTCCTCTTCATTTTCTGCTTTTGTGTCCTTTGTTTCTTGCTGGCTCAAATTACCATCATTGCTCAAACTGTCTCCCCTGTCGTCTTGTTCATTTGCTTTGTTGTGGTCCTGTGATTTGACAGATTGGCATACCAAGTGACGAGGAAACATCAAAACCAGTCTTTAGAGCTCTAGGACCTAGCCTTCCTAGTCTCAGACAGGGATATCTCAATGTTTGCAAAGATATGACTTGTTTGCTTGTAAAGGTTGATTTTAGGCTAGTTATGAAGCATGAGTTTGTTTGATTGTTTGGTTGGACATGATGATCTAGGAAGGATAGATAGAAAAGGGGAAATATCTAAGTCATTGGGTACTGAAGTCAAGTGGAAGTTGTAAAAAGTTCATAAAGGATCTAGGATATCAAAGGGAAAATCTAACTTGGCTAGTGGATCTTTAAGGTCTTTCAGGTGAAATGAAATGGATATCAATGGTTTTTTAGAATGAAAAGTAGAACTAAGGGCAATTAATAATCCTTAATTATATGTATTTCTCAGCAAAGGGACTTAAAAAATTATCTGAACATAAAGAGGAATTCCATAGATAGGGCTAACCATAAATTCTAGAAACCACATTTCAGCAAATAATAATTCCAAGACAAACTTCTCCAATGAAATATAGAAGGCGAGAAACTCATTTAACTTCTAGTGATTTCACCTTCAAGGATAAGAAAACATTCAAGATTCACAAATAACTGCATTCATAGAAGAGGGAACTCCTAGAAATCTTTGATTACATCTATAAAGACCTTCAAAAAAATTATTTGAGAAAGTACAAAGGGTATGATCGGAACAAAACCTCTTTGGCAGACTTTGGACAATGGTACTTTGAAGGGAGACTTCTAAAACAGTTTTTTAAGTGGCAGCAAGTAAGCAAGGAAAACCATAAATCATTCTTGAGACCAACTATATTGAACTTTTTAAGAAATAAACAAGCGTAAAGGTTCTAGAGAGAAATTAATAATTCTCTAGAATATCTTAGCAGAAGAAAACATAAAGACAATGAAGAGTAAACATAACTAAGGTGCTTTCAAAAGACATTTATTAGCCTAAACATTTTACTCTACTGTAACAGAGAATGGTGAAACATATTGAAACATGAAATAAAAATAACAAATTTAGAGTACTTCAGCAATAGCCAAGCTCAGGGATCCAATGACAGAGCTTTCTCCATCAACAAACAGGTCAAAACATCCACAAGTTCCAGAACATCAATTTTCTTTCAACTTCAGCAGAACTATGTATTACTTCAAAGAGTCATCAAAATTACCACCATACAATGAGTTTGAATGCCGTATTTATGCTGCAAATGAGGAGGTGGAACTGATTCTAGGGTTCAAAATGTTATTAATTACAGAGTAAATGCATTTCTAGCCTTGAAAACCATGCAAGGCATAAGGAAAAAATAGGTGCAACTACTTCTCTGTTTTAATAACTCTGTCTTAACTTCTGAGAGGCAGATAGGAGAAAAGATTGACTTTTAAGGCTCTATCCTATCTTTTAAAAATAACCGGTACCGAAGCGAAGTATCAAGTATGAGTGTGCAATAATTGTTTTATTAGTCTTTGTAGG